>QZGG01000372.1:0-151986 GCA_006409495.1 Sedum album
GATTATTTAATTTATATGAATCAATTCTTGTATGACTATTGCGTGTGTTGAATCATACCCGAGCTTATCTTCATAAATAGGTGTCCTGAAAAACATCTAGAAGAGTAGGTCGAGTAGTATTATCTAGGGAAGGACCGGAAGGTGAACTTAGATATTTTAGAATCAATACAACCATTAGATCGAGTATATTAGCAAAGCGGAGCAGCGAGTATATTTGGTGCATGAATGTATTAATAAGCGTATTTGGACAGATTAGTGAAAACACCGGAGGAATGAAGCTAGTCGAGTAGATGTTTACGTGCGAATCCAACATTCGGAAGTGAGGATTCGTATGCTAATGCTACTCAGTCTAAATTCTATAATATAAATCCAACATTCGGAAGTGAGGATTTATTATATCATATAACTATACGTTCTATATTAAATTGTCATCAAGAAGGAAATTCATAACTATAATATAAATCTAACACGGGAGTGAGGATTTATATATCTTGTTCGAGTGAAACCATAAGTATTAGTGGAGGATTCTCATCCTTGTCATAGTTTTTAATATTTGATAACAAATCCTTTTCTTTAAATATTGCCTTTAAATATTGCCTTTTGAATAAATAATATTGCCTTTGAAATAAATAAAACACTTAAGAACTAAATTGAAAGCTAGTAATCGAGTGTAGAGAATTAAAAGCTAGTAATCGAGTTTGAAATATAACTTGACTCCACTGTTCCCTTGGGTTCGACACTAGGTCACCCCTAGTTCTATAAATTCTTTTGAGTTGCATGTCGGAATGTTTATCATCTACATATACATGCACGTCAAAATGGCGCCGTTGCCGGGGAACGGTGTTTAGTTTTTAAAATCTTTCACTAGTTTAATTTTTAGTTCTAGATTTCGAGTCACTCGAAATCCTAAATAAATAAAATATATAAAAAATTAAAAAATAAAAATAAAAATAAAATAAAAACTTTCATTTACTTATTTTTCTAGCTATGACTAAAATTCATCTTTTTGTAGGTGAATGCAATCAAACTCTAAAGCGAAGAAAAAGGTGCAAGTGGACTCTACGAGATCATCTAGACCTTTAACCTCAACTTCTTGGAATTTCCCTTCCGAAGAAACCGAGAACAAATCAACTCACTCGACCAAATATGGAAAATAAAACTCAACCGCAAGGAGCAGCTCGAGCAGGGGCTGAGGTCGAGCAACCAGCCGAGTATTACATAACTCCAACCATTGGAAGTTATGATTCTCCCATTCGCATTCCAATGAAGAAGGATATGACTTTGAACTTCGAGGAGGACTCATCCAAATGATCAAGAGTGAATCATTCGACGGATACGGTAACCCTCACGTTCATCTTAATAATTTTACTGAATTATGCCGTACGTATAAATTTGCAGGAGTACCTAGAGAAATAGTTTACATGAAGCTATTTCCATTTTCTTTAACCGATGGAGCGAAAGATTGGCTTCAAGGACACGAGCCGAACACATTCAAGACATGGGACGCCTTAGCCCAAGCTTTCGTAAACCAATATTTTCCCCCTGCAAAGGTAAAACGTATTAGGGATAGAATTAACAAATTTGTGCAAGGCAACAATGAATCTTTTATGAAGCGTACGAACGATTCAAAGGACTTCAACGCGAATGTCCTCATCATGGATATAACAAATGGGAATTGTTGTCGATGTTCTACGATGGAATGGACGAGAATAGCCGATTACGCATGGATCAAGGAAGCGGAGGAAGCATCATGGGACTACCCGCGAGCGAAGGATTCAAGGTTATAGAGAAACTCGCATGGAACAGCCACCAATGGGGTGGAGATCGAAACCATCTAAAGAAGGAGGAACTTGAGCCGAGTACGAATTCAGTCACGAAAGCCGACTTTAATAACCTTTCAAAAACCGTTAACTCTTTAGTGCAAGCCCTTTCTAACCTTAACTTAGATAAGAAGAAAACACAATCGAACGTCTACGAGGTTAGCACACTGAAGAAGTTACGGACCTAAAGGAGGAGAAGACGTTAGCTACATAGCTCGAGGACAAGGATCCTACGTACCCCCTCAACAAAGGCAGACTAGATTCTACTCAGATTTGAAACCACCATACCCTACTCAAGGGTACAATAACCTAAGCCCAGGTAAGTCTCAATACTTTTCACGAGACCAAGCTAGAGGAGACTACCCGAGCAACCAAGCCTCGAGTCAGAACTACGGCCCGAGCACAAATCAAATTTCAACCAAAGGAAGGAAGACAAGAAATCCGAGGAACCACCTTAGCGCAACTAATGACTCAAATGATAGCTACTCAAGCACAACAGAGCAAAGACATTCAGAATATATTTCGCAGGAAATCAACAAGGAAAAGCCGAACAGAAGATGCTTGAGACACAGTTTGCGCAACTCGCTTCAACGCATTCAAGGAATCCCGGAAAACTTCCTTCTCAACCCGAAATAAACTCAGCCGACGTAAGCGCTATCACTTTGAAGAGTGGTAAGGAGCTTGAAGGACCAAGACCAAAGAAAGCACAAACAAATTCAGCCGAGCAAGATGAACCGAGTAACACTCAGCAGCCCGAGCAGGAAGAGGAAGCCACGGACAAGGAAAGTGAGCCGCCTTACGTAGCACCACCACCTTACGTTCCACCACTTCCATTCCCAAACAGACAAAAGAAGGTAAAAGAAACAGCCGCATTCAAGAAGTTTGCTGAAATTCTCGGAAAGCTTAGCATCACTCTACCATTTTCAGAGGTAATTTCTCAAATGCCCACCTATGCTAAATTCTTAAAAGATATTATAACTCATCGTCGTGAATTATGTGATGTAGACCATGTTGCCTTAGGACCTAATTCTAGTGCCGTAATACAACGTAAGATGCCTAAGAAACAAAAAGATTATGGTTCATTCACTATACCGATCGCCGTAGGAGATATAGATATTGATGATGCCTTATGTGATCTAGGAGCAGGAGTTTCCATAATGCCATTTATCTTATATGAAAAATTAGGAATAGGAGAACTTTCTAGCACCACTTTAATTCTTAGACTAGCTGATAGGTCTAAACGAGTACCAATTGGTGTGTTAGAAGATATGCCTGTTAAAATTGGAGAATTCTATGTTCCTGTGGATTTTTATGTGTTAGAAATGGATGATAACCCTTATGCCGAAATTCCTGTTATTATGGGAAGACCATTTTTAAACACAGTCAAGGCATTGATAAATTGTGGCGATGGTTCAATCGAGTTGGACCTAGGTGAGGACAAGGTAAAATTTTATCTTTCTAAAATGATGAAAGCACCTACTTGTTCTTTGGATTGTGATTTGTTTGATGCTAATGTTTCAAATAGTGATATAGTTGATATTTCCGCGCTAACATTCTTGAAAGTGAAGGAAAGAAAGATGAAAATATGTCGAATCTCATGGATGAAACCGAGTACTCGACCGAGTCATTTTCGGTCGAGCAGAATTTGACCGAGCAGAAGTTAACCGAGCAGGAACTTACAATCATAAGCAACTCGAGCAAAGGTAATGAATTTGGTCAGGAATTGAAACCTCTTCCACCAAATCTAAGGTACGAATTTTTAGTTTCAGAAAAATTTTCGCCGGTAATCATAAGTGCTTTGCTAAATCAAGATGAAACTATGAAACTCATGCATGTTTTACGTACACATAAAGATGCTATAGGACACTCTATAGATGATTTAAAAGGAATTAGTCCCGACGTATGCATGCATAGGATTCGTTTATGCGATGACGCAAAACCATCTAGGGAGTTTCTTAGGAGACTAAATCCCAAATTAGGTGAAGTTGTTCTGAAAGAAATAACAAAACTTAGAGATGCAGGAATCATATACTCGATCCCCCATTCAGATTGGGTTAGCCCAATCCACGTCGTTCCAAAGAAAGGAGGATTAACCGTAGTTAAAAACGAAAATGATGAATTAATCCCCACTAGAACCGTAACCGGATATAGGATGTGTGTCGATTATAGAAAACTTAATAAAGCAACTAAAAAAGACCATTTCCCTATTCCATTCGTGGATCAAATGTTGGAAAGACTTTCCGGGCACGAGTACTTTTGTTTCCTCGACGGGTATAGTGGATTTTTCCAAATACCTATCCACCCCGAGGATCAAGAGAAGACCACGTTCACATGTCCATATGGAACGTTCGCGTATAGAAGAATGCCTTTCGGGCTATGCAACGCTCCGGGAACTTTTCAACGGTGTATGATGTCCATTTTCTCCGAGTACCTCGAGAAGACTATGGAAGTTTTTATGGATGATTTTTCAGTTTACGGAGACTCGTTTGACGATTGTTTATCGAATCTATCCAAAGTTCTAGCTCGATGCATTGAGATGGACCTAGTTCTAAACTGGGAGAAATGTCATTTTATGGTTCAAGAAGGAATAGTGCTCGGACATCTAGTTTCAAAACGAGGAATAGAAGTCGACAAAGCCAAGATCGAGGTGATCGAGAAGCTCCCACCGCCTAAGGATGTACGAGGTATTAGAAGCTTTCTCGGACACGCCGGATTCTACAGAAGATTTATCAAAGACTTCTCGAAGATAGCAAAACCACTCACAAACCTTCTCGCTAACGATGTTAAGTTTGTGTTCGATGATAAATGTCATGAAGCGTTCGAGACGTTAAAGAAGTTACTCACAACCGCCCCGATCGTTCGAGCACCAAATTGGGATTTACCGTTCGAACTAATGTGCGATGCAAGCGACGGAGCGATTGGAGCATGCCTCGGACAGAGAGTTGATAAACGTCTTCATGTCATTCAATACACGAGCAAGGCACTCGATGCAACTCAAGAAAACTACACCACAACCGAGAAGGAGATGTTAGCGGTAGTTTACGCATTCGAAAAATTCAGACAATACCTCGTTGGATCAAAGACCATTGTTTACTCGGATCACGCAGCACTCAAATATTTGATGAACAAAAAGGACGCAAAACCAAGACTTATTAGATGGATCCTTTTATTGCAAGAGTTCGACATAGAGATCAGAGACAAGAAAGGAGTCGAGAACGTAGTAGCCGACCATTTATCTAGACTCGAGACTACCTTAGAGGATAAAGGAAGTGGAGACCCTATCAAGGATTCATTCCTAGGAGAATACTTGCTCTCCATAGACTCAGCTCAAACAAAGACCCTTGGTACGCAGATTTTGTGAACTATCTTGTTTGTGGAACGCTACCACCAGAGATCACGTATGCACAAAAGAAGAAATTTCTCCGAGACGCTACTCGATACTATTGGGACGAACCTTATCTTTATAAGTTAGGAGTCGATGGCATATATCGTACGTGTGTAGCAGAAAAAGATCAACATAGAATCTTACGCGAATGTCATTCTTCATTCTCGGGAGGACACGGATCCACATCCAAAACAGCCGCTCGAGTATTGCAGTCAGGATTCTATTGGCCAACTATTTTTCAAGATGCTCATAAGTATGTTCAATCGTGCGACGCTTGCCAAAGATCGGGAAACATCTCGAGGAGAGATCAGATGCCTCAGAAGGGTATACTCGAAGTAGAAATTTTTGATGTATGGGGAATTGACTTCATGGGACCTTTTCCTTCATCTTACGGAAACAAGTACATTCTAGTAGCGGTTGACTATGTGTCTAAGTGGATAGAAGCCATAGCCACACCCACATGCGATGCCAAGTCCGTAAAGAAATTATTTAAGAAGATCATTTTCCCAAGATATGGTGTACCTCGAACTATCATTAGTGACAATGGAACGCACTTTAAAGAGAAACAACTCGAGAAGATGCTTCGAAAACATGGAGTATATCACAAGATTTCGACACCCTACCACCCCCAAACCAGTGGTCAAGTAGAAGTTTTGAATAGAGAGATCAAAGCTATTTTAGAAAAGACTATTTCAGGGGCAAGGAAGGAATGGATTGGAATAAAATGTATTTGCTTTGACAAAACAAGAAATTGCACTTGCCGAGGGTTAGGAAAGAAAATAAAATTTATTTCCCCCTTGAAAGTATTTGCTTTGATAAAAAAAATAATAACAAAGACAAGAAAAAAATATAAAAGAAAATATATTGTTTCCCCACTTAAGTCCTTGCTTCTGCCAAAATAATGATGCGACTCGAGTGAAGCTGTCGAGTGATAACCATGGAGAATTGCTTAGGGACGATCCTTGTACTTACGTACGTAGGCATGACGTGCTTTTGAGAGAAAAATTCATGAAATATGTGGTAATCATCCGAAATTCCTCTACTCTTATGGATTATGGCGTGTAGTCTAATTCTTGGGCAAGAATTCTTGACCTTGACCTTATGGACTAGCCCTTGCTAGCATAGGTGATTGGTTCGGTGAAACTCCTCTTGAAAATTGTATTTTACTTTGTGATTTTCGGTGTAAGTTGGGAATGGAGAGAGAGGACAAATCAAGGTTAGTTTCTTATTGCTTGAGTTACGTTGAAATTTATGACTATCGTGATTTGAAGTGATTTTCAATGATTTCTCATGTCATGAATGATCAGCTATACTTTGAAGTGTTTTTGATTAAAGAATAATGCAAAAGAATGTTTGTTGAATTGACTAACTATGTAAATGAATACGATAAATGGATGATGTGCAGGATTTGTGAGTATTCCGTTATCTGAAAACTCTCACGAGACTAAAACTCGTCCGTTAGGGTAGCCTAGAGGTTTAAAGGCTTAATGCATATGCTAAATGCATTCGTGATTTTCTACGACAGTGAACTAGGATTAGAATAACTTTAGAAATCTCAGGAGTAAGAAATAAGCTTACTTGTTCGGGACGAACAAGGATTAAGTGTGGGGTATTTTGATAAGTGTTTGAAATGTCTATTTTAAGCCCCTACTTTTATGCTTATTTCCTATGATTATAACGTAAAATATATTACTTTTGATACTTTGATTGATGTTTCAGGTCAAAAGCACGATTCTAGCCTTACGAAGGAGCATAAATGGAAATATGAGGAAAAGCACGTGAATTCGGCCTAAATCAGAAGTAATTGGAAGCATTTCTGCAATTCTTAGACCGAGTGCACTAAAGTACTTTACTCGAGCTAGAACAGCTAAAGACTCATGTTACTCGACCGGAGTAAATACACTGCTCGAGCAAGTCTTCACGTGATCAAGACTCTTCGTATGGATTATCTCCATTAACTCGAGTGATTTAATACAAGAAGATAAGCTAGACCTTCCACTTACTCGAAGATTTAATACAAGTGGATAAGAAGACCTTTCCATTTACTCGACCATTTATGACGGGAGTTAAAGCAAGACCTTTCATCCACTCGACCCTTTGTTTGATCTTCACTATATAAACTTCAAAAAGGACACCGAGCAAGAGGAGGAGGGCAGAGACCCTACCCGACCAAGTGATTGAGATTGTAGTCGAGTAAACCAAGTGAAGAAGAAGATAGCCGAGAAGAACTCGGAAGATAGTTTGAATTATACAACCAGATTTTGTACTCGAGATAACGAGGAGATTGCAGCAGCTTGGAGCTCGACCGTGGATTATCAATCACTGAGAATTTCTAAACTTTACTCTTGTTTTATTTACAATCGTTTTACTTACAATCGTTTGAACATGTTTGCACTATCACTCGAGATGAGTGAGTAGTTTCCTTATGACAGGGATTTGATGAATCTCTAATGCTTATGAATAACTAGAACATGATTATTTAATTTATATGAATCAATTCTTGTATGACTATTGTGTGTGTTGAATCATACCCGAGCTTTATCTTCATAAATTAGGTGTCCTGATAAAACATCTAGAAGAGTAGGTCGAGTAGTATTTTCTAGGGAAGGACCGGAAGGTGAACTTAGAATATTTTAGAATCAATACAACCATTAGATCGAGTATATTAGCAAAGCGGGAGCAGCGAGTATATTTGGTGCATGAATGTATTAACAAGCGTAGTTAGACAGATTAGTGAAAACACCGGAAGGAATGAAGCTAGTCGAGTAGATGTTTACGTGCGAATCCAACATTCGGAAGTGAGGATTCGTATGCTAATGCTACTCAGTCTAAATTCTATAATATAAATACAACATTCGGAAGTGAGGATTTATATTATCATATAACTATACGTTCTATATTAAATTGTCATCAAGAAGGAAATTTATGACTATAATATAAATCTAACACGGGAGTGAGGATTTATATATCTTGTTCGAGTGAAACCATAAGTATTAGTGGAGGATTCTCTTCCTTGTCATAGTTTTTAATATTTGATAACAAATCCTTTTCTTTAAATATTGCCTTTAAATATTGCCTTTTGAATAAATAATATTGCCTTTGAAATAAATAAAACACTTAAGAACTAAATCGAAAGCTAGTAATCGAGTGTAGAGAATTAAAAGCTAGTAATCGAGTTTGAAATATAACTTGACTCCACTGTTCCCTTGGGTTCAACACTGGGTCACCCCTAGTTCTATAAATTCTTTTGAGTTGCGTGTCGGAATGTTTATCATCTACATATACATGCACGTCAGCTACCTTATTTGTTGTATTCCGCGTCATCGATGGGACCTCTAGAGCCGACAGATATTGGTCTACTACATGCGGATAACACACGGACCGAAGCAAAGGGTAAGATTGAGGATGTCTTGACTCACGTCGGTGGACTCAAGTTTCTAGCAGATTTCTACGTAGTCGACATGAACAAGCCAAATACCGAAGCAAGAGAAACCGTGTTGCTCGGCCGACCCTTCATGAGAACCGCAAAAGTACGCATCGACGTCGGCAGTGGTATTGTGACATTACAAGATAAGAAGAGCAAACTCAGATTAGATGTCATAAACCGAATCAGGTTATCTGAAGAGCCGATAGTAGGAAACCAAGTCAAGTTTCGAGACAAAACTGATATGCGACCGACGCACTCTGGGATATTACGCGCCAGCCAGAAGATTATACCTGTGGCGCGCCAGACCAACATGAAGAGCAAGCCTCCGGATAAAAGAAACAAAGAGCGAGGTCGTGAGCAGTATGATACTTGGGACCAGCACAGGAATGCTGAGAAGGTGCGCAGAATGGTGATGCAGAACAGAGCTGCGCGACTCAAAGATGCGTAAGAGTTAAACTGCTCACAGTCTGGCGCATACACAGGGAGTAACACGCGAACCTGATAGAGTGCAGTTGTACGCTATTTTATGACCTTTACATTGCTTTTATTCTAACATATTTTGGTATAAGATTACGCTTTTGGTGTAGTTTTGTATCTCAGGTCTAAAAGATGAGTTAGAACAAAAACGCAACAAGAAGGCTGATTTCCAGAACAAAAGACAACAACTTGACAAACAAGGACAGAAGACCACTGGCGCGCGAGCACTATGGCGCGCGAGTGAAGGTCGCGCAGAAGACAGCAAAACGGTGACGTTAGCAGATAGCGAGATATTCGGGTCGATGACGTCATCACGCGTGAGGAATATTTCTAAGTTCAGTTTTTGGAGATTTAATATTTCCTAAGCTGATTTTTAGAGATATAGATGACTTCCTACAGATATCCTTGCCTAAATATTCGTGGAAACCCTAGGAGGCAAGGCTATAAATACAAAGATTTATGGAGATCACACATATGCACGCAGAAGGGACCAGACGGCTCAGAGCAGAATTCCGATTTGGCCGTGCGCGCAAGCTGACGCGAGACTGCCGACGCACCACTTCAGATTTGTCTTGTTATTTAGTTGTTATTTAATTATACTTGAGATGTATTCATTCAGTATGAGTAGCTAAACTCACTGAACTCGGTTTGGATTTTGATCTATGAATAACATGTTTTGAGGTCTTGTTCTTAATTTACATGATTATGTTTAGTATTATTATTCCGAACTCAATTGCATGATAATTAGGTTAGACAATTAAGCGAAGCCTTGCACCGCAGACTTAGTTGTAGAATCTATTATCTATAGTTAAACTATCAGAAGTACGTGACTGTGAATGATATGAGTAACACTAGAATAGGCAATAGCTACCTTGACCGGATTCGTTGTTGACTAGACTAGATTGAGTAATAATATCATACAGACTTTGACCGGAATGTATGTGTAGGTTATTAAGCTGTGACAGGACCTTAATCTACGTGGACAAATATATCATGTACCATTAGTGACCGAGGATAAACATAGAATTCATAGTGAAGAATCTGAACCGAGCTCATCTCTTGCATAGTTATTTACATCTTTCTCACTTGCTGTCTGTTGTGCGCCAGTGGTACTTGCGCATCAGTCTTTTTCTTTTCTTCATACTTTTTACTCACAACCCCAATCCTTTAGTTTGTAGATTGAGAAGAGACTTCCACCGTTCCCTGTGGATTCGACCCCAGCTTGCCGATACTATACTAGTAAGGAGAGTCGGGATAAATTTGCAGCACTCAACGACGTGCTCGTCAGAACCTTCGCGTTTTCTCTTACTCTTCCCTCCGATCATATTAATTACGTTTTATCTGCTGATACTAACTCTCTTGAATTTTTGCCATGTAGAAAAGATGATAATACGGAAATAAGCAAAAGTTAAAGTGTGGGGGAGGAGATCCGTGCGCCATGAGTGCACATTTGCGTCGAGCTAACGACGTTAAACAAAGCACTTGTCAGAAGGTACTCCGACAAACTTAACTTAGTTTTATTTTCGTGATGTTTGTTTAGTTTTTGCATAGTTTTAGTTTTAGGTTTAGTTTTAGTTTTGGGCCCATGTAGTTTTGGGCCATGCATGCATGTGGGCTTTTTGTACTATAAATATGTGACATGGGGTGCATTTTGTGTCACTTTTCATTTTCAACTTATCTCACTAAACACAAAAAACCCAAGCCACCAAGCCACCGCCGACCGCCGCCGCAGCACCACCGCATCGCCGCTGCGCCAAGCCCAGATTCACGCAAGCTTTTGCAGATTTGTAGAACTCACCAGAGGTAATTCGCTCCTCAAATCTGGTCCAATTCCGAGTAATTTTGCTAGTTCAATTCAGTAGAAAGGAGTACGGTCAGATCTGGGTTTTGCTCGCGCGTGACTGGACACGCGCACTTGTTGTGAATTGATCCGTGATTTTTAGTATTGCCAAGATGTCAATCTGCGTAGATCAAACTGAGAAATTGGATTTTCATATTAAGTACGAAATGTTCAGCAAATGTGAAGTACTGCCGTCCGTATTTGTGGACAAAGATTTTCTGCGCGAGATGGGGTTATATGAGGACGTGCACGCAGCTTTTGCAGCAACCGGGTGGACTGCGTTTATGGAATTATCATGTGACACCGATGCGGAGGATGTCATAGAGTTTTTGGCCTCATACGAGGGACTAGCGGACTGAATCAGATATAGGCACCGTGGGGTGTACTATGAGGCCCGACCATCACAGTTTGGAGCTGTGATGGGTTTTGACAGGATGCCGGGTGCAGAGATTGATGAGCACTCGGACCAAGAAGCTTGGAATGAGTGGACGGATGGGAGCTAGGCCTACACGGGTGGAAGAAGCCTCGGCACCGAATTGCTAGACCCGAAGATGTTCTACCTTCAGAGGCTAATCTCGCATTCAATTCTCGGCCACTACAATGGATCACAGAGGCCCGGCCTTATGGATATAGAGGTATTGAAGGGCTTATACTACGGGAAAAAGGTGCGGTACACGCGCGTGCTCATTAACTACTGGGAAGTGGTGAGCATGAAAGGACCGCTCCTGTGCAGAGGGCTGATCACGAACTTCTTGCGCAGTCTGCACATGGCACCATGGACAGATGAGCATACCATCATCAGGGCAGAGTTTCTGACGCGCCAGAAGATGCGTCTCTATAAGGGAATTAAGGTTGGCGCGGATGGAACCGTGTATTGGAGTTACAGGCGTGGACTGGAGAATGTCAGAGCTGCGCTAGTTGAGGTTGCGCCAGAGGTAGTGGCGCAAAAGCCAGTGGCACCCAGAAGGAGCAGGCGCAAGTCAGGGCGCGCGCGAGCCGAATCCAGCGCATATGTTCAGATTGATGAGCGATGGGTGTTCAACGCCCAGTGTGTGATGGAGTTTATGGCGCCACAGGGTGCCAACCAGGACATGACGCCACCCAGAGGATGGCATATTGGAGACCTAATTCCGTAAGGGTACGAGCTGCAGAGTGAAGATCCAATCGAAGAGCTCTCCCGGTCCCTTTCCACTTCGTTTTAAATATTTGTAATCGGTGTCTAACTTGTTTGAACCGATTGTTTTAAAACACTTGTATTGGTGTTTCTCATTATGTTTTGAACGGTGTTTTAATTTAATCGGTGTTTGACTTATTTCGGCGGTGTGGCTAAGTTCTGAATTGTGATCAGTGCAAATTGCTATGTGTGCATGCAATACTATTGCCTTCTTTACTACTTGTGCATAACGCGAGGACACGTTTTTGTTTAAGTGTGGGGGGTAGTAGTACAAGTACATCTATCTTAGGAGTAGTTTAGATTTTTTGTTTTTTCAGGATAAAATTTTCGTTTTTAATTTAACTAAGACAAACTGAATGTGAACATCTCAAGAGGTAATTGTGCGCGAGAAACACTGGCGTGCGCGACCTGTATACGTCACTCGCGCACCTGTGGTAAATTGTGCATATATGACATATTCTGATTTTTTGTTAATTTTTTCAAATTTTGTGTATTCCTTGAGTGGAATAAAGAGGGATGTGGAGCTGATAGAAATGTCCAACTTAGCGGGTTGTTTGGCTAGGAATGCTAATTTCCTTACAATTTAAAGTCCAATATCTCTCGGGTAGAATAAATTGGCAACCGATGGCTATACTAGTGATCAATGAAGTACAACCCACGTACTGTGAAGAGTAGTATGCCTGCTGCATACCTTTGAACATAGTTGTAAACACATCAAACCAATTGATTGGTTCATCTTGGTCGAGCGCCCACATAATGTTCAAGTCCTCTCGGGTAACTACATCAATAGTTTCGGGTTGGCAATTTATGTTCGTAGCAATCAGACGATGCACGTATTTCCAAACGGAATTCTTAATAGATGATGGTGAAGGATAGTCTCCAATGAAGTCTTGGCGGCTAATATCTTTCCAAATCTGAATTCTTTGTTGTTCCGTAGCCAAGTGACAAAGTCCTCCTTCAGGAAATCCAAGATGTCTATATGCTTCTTGTCGAGTCCAATAAAAATCCAAATCTTGAATTCTGAATTTCCATCCTTCATAATCATATGCAAAACCTTCTCCTTCCACAGGTTCAAACGAAGCAATGAACTCATAGACAAGTTCCTTATAGCATTGCTTGTTGAAAACAACATCCACATCGAGTGAAGCTCGGCTAAACATGTCATAAACTTTGGCACTAATGCCAAGGCTTTGCATTGTCTTGTCATGAAGGGCTATCGAGCTCACCAAAGGCTTGAGTCGGTTTGCATCTTCAGCTAATCTTTCATAGGTTCGTGCATGGTCTATGTTGTCAAAATTTGGTGGGTAGGATGGGTCATAGGTGTGAACAAACTCAACTTGAGTTCTTCTTTGGGAGGGTGCATTGGTCTTTTTGGATAGTAGGTTGGATTGAGACATGTTGCTCGAGTATGTAGATTCGGTCGAGTTGAATGGTGAATATGCCATGATACTCGATCGGTTTATATATTCTAATGTGGGAAGCTCTAAGGTTACTCGAGTAGTAACTTACCTAATAAAGTGTGATAAATATTTGTATATCAAAGGTTTCTAATAATTGAATATTAAATCAAAGATTTAATCAAAGATTTAATATATGGAAGTTTGAAATTTATTAGGGTTACTCGAGATATTTTTGTTTAGGAAAGAATTGGGCTAGTGCTCGAGTGGGCTTTGGTTAAAAATCTGATTTTTCTAATTTGGGTCGAGTTGTTTAAGTGTTGTGGTTACTCGACCGAATGATCCATAGATTCGGTCGAGTGAAGCAATGTCCTTTTTGCTTCACTTTGCGCTCTAAAACTTGGCGATCATAAGGGTAAATGCAATAGAAACAAGTACGCGCAAGTTCAAGTTACAAACAAAGTACCGCAAACGGTACGTCCAAAGTTTCAAAACAAACACAAATAAACAACAAAAAGAGGCTTTCCTAGCACTCTTCCCACTCGAAGCTAGTTCCTTCGTTCATCTTTCTTCTTTCCTTTCCGGTCAGCACGCTTGGCATTTCCTTTGCACAACCCATCTTTGCTCCTCCTATCCATCAACGTCATAGTGACCAAACGGTGGTGTCGAGTGGTCTAAAATCTCCTTTGCCTTCAAACAAAATATGAGCGTTCCGCGAGGCAAGTGATAAAGATGAGCAGCCGAGTGCCTTGCTCTTTTCCTTAGGGTTGATCATCTTCTTAAAGCGCTCGGTGAAGACATAAAACCAATCAATGGAGTCTCCTCGCTCCATGAAGTACATCAAATCCAAGTCTTCCCGAGATACTCGAGCACCTTGGTCAACACGAGTGTTGATGTTTGTAGAAATAATCCGATGGATGTATTTCCATACTCCATCCGTTAGGCACTTGGGTGAGCAATTAGGGTCATACTCGCGCATACCGGTTAGCTTCCTCCATACTTCCAATCTCATCTCATCCGTACAAAATGGAATAACACCTCCGGGAGAGAACCATTCTCCATCCATATATCCTTCTCCTCCTTGAATTCTGTATTAATCTCAAACTCCCACGACACACATTCATTCTCATTATAAAACGGTTCAAAACTTGAAGAACTCGACCACAAGGTTGTGATGTGTCGGCTTCCCATCAAATACTCCCACTCGATCAAGCCGGCATTGATAAATATGTTGTCCACAATCTCATAAATTCCAAGCTCGATCATAGTAGGTTTGTGAGGTGCAACGGAACTTACCACTTCCTTCTTGCTCGAGCCAAAAGAGTTGAGTAAGCCGTGGCTCTTGAAATGGTTCCTAAAGCTAAGTTGAGAGCGGGTTGAAACCGTCCATCTCCTTGCGAGGGTCTTTGTTCTTCCCATGCTAGATCCTTGTCCGCTCGACATTGTTGAGTTGAATTGAGGTTGGGGTCGAGTGAATCGGTGGCTTAGGGATTTAGGTTTTGAGAGTGAAGTGAAGCGGTCGAGTAGGTGGAGTGAAGGTGGTCGAGTGATGTTTAGGGTTTTCTAAATTGGACCAATTTCCAATGGACCAAAAATTGGTCTAATTAAATTAGAACAATTTCCTATATGACCAAATTTAATTGGTAGAGTTGGTCCAACGGTTGGATTTTAAAATTTTTTAATTTTTGTATTTTATATTTTGTATTTTGTTTTTGGGTGGTGTGATTCGGTCGAGTAAGATTTTTACTCGATCGAATGAGGGGGGATTAAATTATTTAAATGATTTATTTAAGTTTTTGGTCGACTCAATTCGGTCGAGTAAGAATCTTACTCGATCGAATGAAATAGGAATTCATTTAAATTGTTTAATCTATATTAATTTGGGTGACGTGACTCGGTCGAGTTGGTGGTTTACTCGATCGAGTGAAAGAATTTATCCCCGGAATTTTCCCAAATAATATTCTACCCCACACTTGCATTTTTCCTAATCTAGAAAACAATAAAGTGCGGAAAAATAAATGCGGAAAAATAAATACTTACTGGCCTAGATTAACGTCCTGGCAAGGACGTAGCCGTGTCTTCATATAAAGAAACACACTCGAGAAGTCCTTTGCTAGGATCCCTTCTCGAGAGGATATGCTCCACTTCTTAGTTATCCGACCTCATAGAGATCGAGTTGCTCTACTAGATAGCATTGGTCTCCAGCATGATAAATCTTCAGTCTATGTCCGTTGACCTTAAATGTGTTTCCTTCCTTTGTATGTAATTCCACGTGTCCGTCGTCAAAAACTTTAGATATCTTGAATGGTCCGGACCACTTGGAACGTAATTTTCCCGGAAATAATCTCAACCTAGTGTTGTAGAGTAGCACTTCGTCTCCTACTGTGAATCTCTTCTCAATGATTTTCTTATCGTGCCACTTCTTTGTTTTCTCTTTGTAGACTTTCGCGCTTTCATAGGCATTTAGCGTATCTCCTCGAGTTCATGTAATTGAAGAATACGGTGTTTCCCTGCAGCTCTAGCATCGAAATTCATCTTCTTGATAGCCCACATGGCTTTGTACTCGATCTCTACCGGCAAGTGACAAGCTTTTCCGAAGATAAGTTTGTATGGAGACATACCAATAGGGGTCTTGTAGGCTGTCCTATAAGCCCATAGTGCGTCATCTAGCTTCGACGCCCATTCCTTCCTTGCCCTGAAATGTCTTTTCTAAAATAGCTTTGATCTCTCTATTCGAAACTTCTACTTGACCACTGGTTTGGGGATGGTAAGGTGTCGAAATCTTGTGATATACTCCATGTTTTCGAAGCATCTTCTCGAGTTGTTTCTCCTTAAAGTGCGTTCCATTGTCACTAATGATAGTTCGAGGTACACCATATCTAGGGAAAATGATCTTCTTAAATAATTTCTTTACGGACTTGGCATCGCATGTGGGTGTGGCTATGGCTTCTATCCACTTAGACACATAGTCAACCGCTACTAGAATGTACTTGTTTCCGTAAGATGAAGGAAAAGGTCCCATGAAATCAATTCCCCATACATCAAAAATTTCTACTTCGAGTATACCCTTCTGAGGCATCTGATCTCTCCTCGAGATGTTTCCCGATCTTTGGCAAGCGTCGCACGATTGAACATACTTATGAGCATCTTGAAAAATAGTTGGCCAATAGAATCCCGACTGCAATACTCGAGCGGCTGTTTTGGATGTGGATCCGTGTCCTCCCGAGAATGAAGAATGACATTCGCGTAAGATTCTATGTTGATCTTTTTCTGCTACACACGTACGATATATGCCATCGACTCCTAACTTATAAAGATAAGGTTCGTCCCAATAGTATCGAGTAGCGTCTCGGAGAAATTTCTTCTTTTGTGCATACGTGATCTCTGGTGGTAGTGTTCCACAAACAAGATAGTTCACAAAATCTGCGTACCAAGGGTCTTTGTTTGAGCTGAGTCTATGGAGAGCAAGTATTCTCCTAGGAATGAATCCTTGATAGGGTCTCCACTTCCTTTATCCTCTAAGGTAGTCTCGAGTCTAGATAAATGGTCGGCTACTACGTTCTCGACTCCTTTCTTGTCTCTGATCTCTATGTCGAACTCTTGCAATAAAAGGATCCATCTAATAAGTCTTGGTTTTGCGTCCTTTTTGTTCATCAAGTATTTGAGTGCTGCATGATCCGAGTAAACAATGGTCTTTGATCCAACGAGGTATTGTCTGAATTTTTCGAATGCGTAAACTACCGCTAACATCTCCTTCTCGGTTGTGGTGTAGTTTTCTTGAGTTGCATCGAGTGCCTTGCTCGTGTATTGAATGACATGAAGACGTTTATCAACTCTCTGTCCGAGGCATGCTCCAATCGCTCCGTCGCTTGCATCGCACATTAGTTCGAACGGTAAATCCCAATTTGGTGCTCGAACGATCGGGGCGGTTGTGAGTAACTTCTTTAACGTCTCGAACGCTTCATGACATTTATCATCGAACACGAACTTAACATCGTTAGCGAGAAGGTTTGTGAGTGGTTTTGCTATCTTCGAGAAGTCTTTGATAAATCTTCTGTAGAATCCGGCGTGTCCGAGAAAGCTTCTAATACCTCGTACATCCTTAGGCGGTGGTAGCTTCTCGATCACCTCGATCTTGGCTTTGTCGACTTCTATTCCTCGTTTTGAAACTAGATGTCCGAGCACTATTCCTTCTTGAACCATAAAATGACATTTCTCCCAGTTTAGAACTAGGTCCATCTCAATGCATCGAGCTAGAACTTTGGATAGATTCGATAAACAATCGTCAAACGAGTCCCGTAAACTGAAAAATCATCCATAAAAACTTCCATAGTCTTCTCGAGGTACTCGGAGAAAATGGACATCATACACCGTTGAAAAGTTCCCGGAGCGTTGCATAACCCGAAAGGCATTCTTCTATACGCGAACGTTCCATATGGACATGTGAACGTGGTCTTCTCTTGATCCTCGGGGTGGATAGGTATTTGGAAAAATCCACTATACCCGTCGAGGAAACAAAAGTACTCGTGCCCGGAAAGTCTTTCCAACATTTGATCCACGAATGGAATAGGGAAATGGTCTTTTTTAGTTGCTTTATTAAGTTTTCTATAATCGACACACATCCTATATCCGGTTACGGTTCTAGTGGGGATTAATTCATCATTTTTTTTTTAACTACGGTTAATCCTCCTTTCTTTGGAACGACGTGGATTGGGCTAACCCAATCTGAATGGGGATCGAGTATATGATTCCTGCATCTCTAAGTTTTGTTATTTCTTTCAGAACAACTTCACCTAATTTGGGATTTAGTCTCCTAAGAAACTCCCTAGATGGTTTTGCGTCATCGCATAAACGAATCCTATGCATGCATACGTCGGGACTAATTCCTTTTAAATCATCTATAGAGTGTCCTATAGCATCTTTATGTGTACGTAAAACATACATGAGTTTCATAGTTTGATTTAGCAAAGCACTTATGATTACCGGCGAAAATTTTTCTGAAACTAAAAATTCGTACCTTAGATTTGGTGGAAGAGGTTTCAATTCCTGACCAAATTCATTACCTTTGCTCGAGTTGCTTATGATGTAAGTTCCTGCTCGGTCAACTTCTGCTCGGTCAAATTCTGCTCGACCGAAAATGACTCGGTCGAGTACTCGGTTTCATCCATGAGATTCGACATATTTTCATCTTTCTTTCCTTCACTTTCAAGAAATGTTAGCGCGGAAATATCAACTATATCACTATTTGAAATTAGCATCAAACAAATCACAATCCAAAGAACAAGTAGGTGCTTTCATCATTTTAGAAAGATAAAATTTTACCTTGTCCTCACCTAGGTCCAACTCGATTGAACCATCGCCACAATTTATCAATGCCTTGACTGTGTTTAAAAATGGTCTTCCCATAATAACAGGAATTTCGGCATAAGGGTTATCATCCATTTCTAACACATAAAAATCCACAGGAACATAGAATTCTCCAATTTTAACAGGCATATCTTCTAACACACCAATTGGTACTCGTTTAGACCTATCAGCTAGTCTAAGAATTAAAGTGGTGCTAGAAAGTTCTCCTATTCCTAATTTTTCATATAAGATAAATGGCATTATGGAAACTCCTGCTCCTAGATCACATAAGGCATCATCATATCTATATCTCCTACGACGATCGGTATAGTGAATGAACCATAATCTTTTTGTTTCTTAGGCATCTTACGTTGTATTACGGCACTAGAATTAGGTCCTAAGGCAACATGGTCTACATCACATAATTCACGACGATGAGTTATAATATCTTTTAAGAATTTAGCATAGGTGGGCATTTGAGAAATTACCTCTGAAAATGGTAGAGTGATGCTAAGCTTTCCGAGAATTTCAGCAAACTTCTTGAATGCGGCTGTTTCTTTTACCTTCTTTTGTCTGTTTGGGAATGGAAGTGGTGGAACGTAAGGTGGTGGTGCTACGTAAGGCGGCTCACTTTCCTTGTCCGTGGCTTCCTCTTCCTGCTCGGGCTGCTGAGTGTTACTCGGTTCATCTTGCTCGGCTGAATTTGTTGGTGCTTTCTTTGGTCTTGGTCCTTCAAGCTCCTTACCACTCTTCAAAGTGATAGCGCTTAAGTCGGCTGAGTTTATTTCGGGTTGAGAAGGAAGTTTTCCGGATTCCTTGAATGCGTTGAAGCGAGTTGCGCAAACTGTGTCTCAAGCATCTTCTGTTTGGCTTTCCCTTGTCGGAGTTCCGCGAAATATTCTGAATGTCTTTGCTCTGTTGTGCTTGAGTAGCTATCATTTGAGTCATTAGTTGCGCTAAGGTGGGTTCCTCGGATTTCTTGTCTTCCTTCCTTTGGTTGAAATTTTGATTTGTGCTCGGGCCGTGGTTCTGAATCGAGGCATGGTTGCTCGGGTGGTCTCCTCTAGTTTGGTCTCGTGGGTAGTATTGAGACTTACCTGGGTTTTGGTTATTGTACCCTTGAGTAGGGTATGGTGTTTTCAAATCGGGAGTAGAATCTTGTCTGCCTTTGTTGAGGAGGTATGTAGGATCCTTGTCCTCGAGCTATGTAGCTAACGTCTTCTCCTCCTTTAGGTCCATAAACTTCTTCAGTGTGCTCGCTAACTGATAGAGTGCTTTTGTACGCTACTTTAAGTCCGTTACACTGCTTATATTCTAACATATTTTAGTATAAGATTACACTTTTGGTGTAATTTTGTATTACAGACTGATTAGAAGAGTTAGAACAAAAACGCAACAAGAAGGCTGAAAATCGGAGCAAAAGGCAACAAGGTGACATCAAAGGACAAAAGACCACTAGCGCGCGAGCACTATGGCGCGCCAGCATGGGTCGCGCAGAAGACAGCAAAACGATGACGTCAGCAAACAGCGAGATATTCGGAACGATGACGTCATCACGCGCAAAGAATACTTCTAAGTTCGGTTTTTGGAGATCAAATATTTCCTAAGCTGATTTTTAGAGATGAAGATGATTTCCTACAGAAATTCTTGCCTAAATAATTGTGGAAACCCTAGGAGGCAAGACTATAAATACAAAGCTACATGGAAATCACGTGTGTGCGTACTTAGAGAGCTGGACAGGGATTAGAGGCTGCGCAGATGAGAAAGAGCACGACTTGTCAGTATTGTTATTTTAGTTGTTCTATAATTATTCTTGGGATGTATTCATTCAGTATGAGTAGCTAACTTACTGAGCTCGGTTTGGATTTGAAACTATGAATTATATGTTTTTAGGTCTTGTTCTTAATTGCATGAGAAAGTTTAGTATTATTATTCCAAGCTCTATTGCATGATAATTAGGTTAGACAATTAAGCGAAGCCTTGCACCGTAGACTTAGTTGTAGAATCTATTATCTATAGTTAAACTATCAGAAGTACGTGACTGTGAATGATAGGAGTAACACTAGAACAGTCGATAGCTACCTTGACCGGATTCGTGGTTGACTAGACTAGATTGAGTAATAATATCATACGGACTTTGACCGGAATGTATGTGTAGGTTATTAAGCTGTGACATGACCTTAACCTACGTGAACAGTACATCGTGTATCTTTAGTGACCTCATAGTGAAGAATCTAAACCGAGCTCATCTCTTGCGTCGTTATAAACACCTTTTATACGTACTGTCTGTGTGTGCGCCAGTTACACTTGCGCAACAGTTTTCTTTCTTTTGTTTGTTTCCACTCACAACCCCAATCTTAGTTTGTAGTTAAAAGGAGATTTCTCACCGTTCCCTGTGGATTCGACCCCAGCTTACCAAGACTATACTAGTAGGAGAGCCGGGATAAATTTGCAGCACTCAACGACGTGCTCGTCAAATTTTGGCGCCGTTGCCAGGGACCGGCTAGAGAAGTTTTCTTTTCTTTTTCTTTGTTAGTTACTTTTTGTTTCATTATATAAAAATTCAAAAAAAATTAGTTAGGTTTAATTTAGTTGTTGTTTTTGTTTTGTATGGAAGATTTTGGTGAAAGCAGTGTCATCGGCGGAAGAAGAGAGACTCCAGACGCGCCAGTGCGCAACGCCGAGAACATCTTTGCTTGCCTACACCCAGCTGAACTCGAGGAAATTAGAAGAGAAGTACGCAGAGACTTAGAGTTCAGAATGGATGCTGAACTGCCAAGAAACGACAATCAGCTAAACAACAACGTGGATGTACGCGCGCCACCACCTGTCGCACGCGTGCCTGCTCAACCTGTGGCCCGACGCACCATCAAAGAGATGTCGGCTCCTCAAGCCGTTAACCAACCCTGGTGCATCGTGCTACCTCCTGATGGTCACTTCGAACTGAGGACTTAGCTTGTGCACTACATACCAAAGTTCCATGGTATGGCTAGTGAGAACCCAGTTAAGCACGTACGAGAGTTCGCGGCCATCTGTGAGAATATGAGGAATGGGAACGAGGATCCAGAGTTGCTAAAGTTAAGAGCTTTCCCATTCTCACTTTGTGATTCAGCTCGACAATGGTTGATGGGGCTAGCACCGGGATCGATAAGGACGTAGCCCGAGTTGCAGGAACGGTTCTTGGACAAGTTCTACCCTGCGGCTAAGGTGTCACTACTCAGAAGAGAGCTAGCCGCGCCAAAGCAGTTGCATGGAGAGTCACTATCCGAGTATTATGAGCGGTTCAGGGGACTAGAGGCGAACTGCTACGACCACAGACTCCCGCAACATGTGCTGATAGAGAACTTCCTCAACGGACTAACTGAGATGGAACTCAGGTTGTTGAATGCTTGCGCAGGAGGCAACGTGAGGAATATGTACCCGGAGGATGTTTGGAAGCTGATAGAAGACACTGCGGACCAAGTCAGATATCAAGTGTCTCTCGAGAACAATCGCGCCAGATCACTGCATCAAGTGGACGTAACCGGAGAAATCAAGGAACTGAAAGATATGATGCAAAAGTTGATGATGAAGCAAAGCGCTGATATTAGACCGTGCGAGTTCTGTCACGCCACAGATCACTAGACTGACGCATGCCCCACCCTGTTTGAAGAACACGCAGATGTTAATGTCGTAGGAGGGTGGAATAATGGACAAGCTAGGCAAGGACGGCCTAGATTCGGTTTAGCTAAGAACGATTTCGGTTGGAAGAATGAACATAATTTCCAAAGACCGCGCACTGACTGGCGCGCGCAACCTAATGCACCCACTGGCGTGCGATCTTACGCACCAGCTGCTGCCTATAACTCACCACACAAATGCGCTGAAGGACCAGTGCAGTACAACCAGCAGCCACCCAAGAAGTCACTAGAAGAAATAGTAGGTCAGTTGCTCGAGTTACGTTGAAATTTATGACTATCGTGATTTGAAGTGATTTTCAATGATTTCTCATGTCATGAATGATCAGCTATACTTTGAAGTGTTTTTGATTAAAGAATAATGCAAAAGAATGTTTGTTGAATTGACAAACTATGTAAATGAATACGATAAATGGATGATGTGCAGGATTTGTGAGTATTCCGTTATCTGAAAACTCTCACGAGACTAAAACTCGTCCGTTAGGGCAGCCTAGAGGTTTAAAGGCTTAATGCATATGCTAAATGCATTCGTGATTTTCTACGACAGTGAACTAGGATTAGAATAACTTTAGAAATCTCAGGAGTAAGAAATAAGCTTAATACTTGTTCGGGACGAACAAGGATTAAGTGTGGGGTATTTTGATAAGTGTTAGAAATGTCTATTTTTATGCTTATTTCCCTATGATTATAACGTAAAATATATTACTTTTGATACTTTGATTGATGTTTCAGGTCAAAAGCACGGTTTACACCTTACGAAGGAGCATAAATGGAAATATGAGGAAAAGCACGTGAATTCGGCCTAAATCAGACGTAATTGGAAGCATTTCTGCAATTCTTAGACCGAGTGCACTAAAGTACCTTACTCGAGCAAAACAGCAAAGACTCATGTTACTCGACCGGAGTAAATACACTGCTCGAGCAAGTTGTCACGTGACCAAGACCCTTCGTATGGATTATCTCCATTAACTCGAGTGATTTAATACAAGAAGATAAGAAGACCTTTCATTACTCGAGATTAATGCAAGTGGATAAGAAGACTTCATTTACTCGGCCATTTATGAGGAGTTAAAGCAAGACCTTTCATCACTCGACCCTTTGATTGATCTTCACTATATAAATCACAAGACACGAAAGAAGGGGGCTGAGCCCTACCTAAAGTGATTGATTGAGTCGAGTAAACCAAGTGAAGAAGAAGAAGCCGAGAGAGCGGAAGATAGTTGAATTATACAACCAGATTTTGTACTCGAGATAACGAGGAGAATAGCAGCAGCTTGGAGCTCGACCGTGGATCATCAATCACTGAGAATTTCTAAACTTTACTCTTGTTTTATTTACAATCGTTTTACTTACAATCGTTTGAACATGTTTGCATTATCACTCGAGATGAGTGAGTAGTTTCCTTATGATAGGATTTGATGAATCTCTAATGCTTATGAATAACTAGAACATGATTATTTAATTTATATGAATCAATTCTTGTATGATAATTGCGTGTGTTGAATCATACCCGAGCTTAATCTTCATAAAATAGGTGTCCTGACAAAACATCTAGAAGAGGTCGGAGTAGTATTCTAGGGAAGGACCGGAGGTGAACTTAGAATTTTAGGAATCAATACAACCATTAGATCGAGTATATTAGCAAAGCGGAGCAGCGAGTATATTTGGTGCATGAATGTATTAATAAGCGTATTTAGACAGATAGTGAAAACACGGAAGGAATGAAGCTAGTTGAGTAGATGTTTACGTGCGAATCCAACATTCGGAGTGAGGATTCGTATGCTAATGCTACTCAGTCTAAATTCTATAATATAAATCCAACATTCGAAGTGAGGATTTATATTATCATATAACTATATTCTAGATTAAATTGTCATCAAGAAGGAAATTCATAACTATAATATAAATCAACATTCGGAGTGAGGATTTATATATCTTGTTCGAGTGAAACCATAAGTATTAGTGGAGGATTCTCATCCTTGTCATAGTTTTTAATATTTGATAACAAACCTTTTCTTTAAATATTGCCTTGAGATTGCCTTTTGAATAAATAATATTGCCTTTGAAATAAATAAAACACTTAAGAACTAAATTGAAAGCTAGTAATCGAGTGTAAAGAATTAAAAGCTAGTAATCGAGTTTGAAATATAACTTGACTCCACTGTTCCCTTGGGTTCGACACTAGGTCACCCCTAGTTCTATAAATTCTTTTGAGTTGCGTGTGGAATATTTATCACTATATACAGCACGTCAAAATGGCGCCGTTGCCGGGGAACGGTGTTTAGTTTTTAGTTTTTAAAATCTTTCACTAGTTTAATTTTTAGTTCTAGATTTCGAGTCACTCGAAATCGTAAATATAATATAAAAAATAAAAAAATAAAAATAATAAAAACTTTCATTTGCTTATTTTTCTAGCTATTACTAAAATTCATCTTTTTGTAGGTGAATGCAATCAAACTCTAAAGCGAAGAAAAAGGTGCAAGTGGACGTCATTCAAGTTCTAGAGATCTTCTAGACCTTTAACCTCAACTTCGTGGAATTTCCCAAGAAACCGAGAACAAATCAACTTACTCGACCAGATATGGAAAATCACTCACCGCAAGGAGCAGCTCGAGCAGGGGCTGAGGTCGAGCAACCAGCCGAGTATTACATAACTCCAACCATTGGAAGTTATGATTCTCCCATTCGCATTCCCAATGAAGAAGGATATGACTTTGAACTTCGAGGAGGACTCATCCAAATGATCAAGAGTGAATCATTCGACGGATACGGTAACCCTCACGTTCATCTTAATAATTTTACTGAATTATGCCGTACGTATAAATTTGCAGGAGTACCTAGAGAAATAGTTTACATGAAGCTATTTCCATTTTCTTTAACCGATGGAGCGAAAGATTGGCTTCAAGGACACGAGCCGAAACACATTCAAGACATGGGACGCCTTAGCCCAAGCTTTCGTAAACCAATACTTTCCCCCTGCAAAGGTAAAACGTATTAGGGATAGAATTAACAAATTTGTGCAAGGCAACAATGAATCTTTTTATGAAGCGTACGAACGATTCAAAGGACTTCAACGCGAATGTCCTCATCATGGATATAACAAATGGGAATTGTTGTCGATGTTCTACGATGGAATGGACGAGAATAGCCGATTACGCATGGATCAAGGAAGCGGAGGAAGCATCATGGGACTACCCGCGAGCGAAGGATTCAAGGTTATAGAGAAACTCGCATGGAACAGCCACCAATGGGGTGGAGACCGAAACCATCTAAAGAAGGAGGAACTTGAGCCGAGTACGAATTCAGTCACGAAAGCCGACTTTAATAACCTTTCAAAAACCGTTAACTCTTTAGTGCAAGCCCTTTCTAACCTTAACTTAGATAAGAAGAAAACACAATCGAACGTCTACGAGGTTAGCGAGCACACTGAAGAAGTTTACGGACCTAAAGGAGGAGAAGACGTTAGCTACATAGCTCGAGGACAAGGATCCTACGTACCCCCTCAACAAAGGCAGACTAGATTCTACTCAGATTCGAAACCACCATACCCTACTCAAGGGTACAATAACCTAAGCCCAGGTAAGTCTCAATACTACCCACGAGACCAAGCTAGAGGAGACTACCCGAGCAACCAAGCCTCGAGTCAGAACTACGGCCCGAGCACAACAAATTTCAACCAAAGGAAGGAAGACAAGAAATCCGAGGAAACCTTAGCGCAACTAATGACTCAGAATAGCTACTCAAGCACAACAGAGCAAAGACATTCAGAATATATTCGCAGGAAATCAAACAAGGAAAAGCCGAACAGAAGATGCTTGAGACACAGTTTGCGCAACTCGCTTCAACGCATTCAAGGAATCCCGGAAAACTTCCTTCTCAACCCGAAATAAACTCAGCCGACATAAGCGCTATCACTTTGAAGAGTGGTAAGGAGCTTGAAGGACCAAGACCAAAGAAAGCACAAACAAATTCAGCCGAGCAAGATGAACCGAGTAACACTCAGCAGCCCGAGCAGGAAGAGGAAGCCACGGACAAGGAAAGTGAGCCGCCTTACGTAGCACCACCACCTTACGTTCCACCACTTCCATTCCCAAACAGACAAAAGAAGGTAAAAGAAACAGCCGCATTCAAGAAGTTTGCTGAAATTCTCGGAAAGCTTAGCATCACTCTACCATTTTCAGAGGTAATTTCTCAAATGCCCACCTATGCTAAATTCTTAAAAGATATTATAACTCATCGTCGTGAATTATGTGATGTAGACCATGTTGCCTTAGGACCTAATTCTAGTGCCGTAATACAACGTAAGATGCCTAAGAAACAAAAAGATTATGGTTCATTCACTATACCGATCGTCGTAGGAGATATAGATATTGATGATGCCTTATGTGATCTAGGAGCAGGAGTTTCCATAATGCCATTTATCTTATATGAAAAATTAGGAATAGGAGAACTTTCTAGCACCACTTTAATTCTTAGACTAGCTGATAGGTCTAAACGAGTACCAATTGGTGTGTTAGAAGATATGCCTGTTAAAATTGGAGAATTCTATGTTCCTGTGGATTTTTATGTGTTAGAAATGGATGATAACCCTTATGCCGAAATTCCTGTTATTATGGGAAGACCATTTTTAAACACAGTCAAGGCATTGATAAATTGTGGCGATGGTTCAATCGAGTTGGACCTAGGTGAGGACAAGGTAAAATTTTATCTTTCTAAAATGATGAAAGCACCTACTTGTTCTTTGGATTGTGATTTGTTTGATGCTAATATTTCAAATAGTGATATAGTTGATATTTCCGCGCTAACAATTCTTGAAAGTGAAGGAAAGAAAGATGAAAATATGTCGAATCTCATGGATGAAACCGAGTACTCGACCGAGTCATTTTCGGTCGAGCAGAATTTGACCGAGCAGAATTAACCGAGCAGGAACTTACATCATAAGCAACTCGAGCAAAGGTAATGAATTTGGTCAGGAATTGAAACCTCTTCCACCAAATCTAAGGTACGAATTTTTAGTTTCAGAAAAATTTTCGCCGGTGATCATAAGTGCTTTGCTAAATCAAGATGAAACTATGAAACTCATGCATGTTTTACGTACACATAAAATGCTATAGGACACTCTATAGATGATTTAAAAGGAATTAGTCCCGACGTATGCATGCATAGGATTCGTTTATGCGATGACGCAAAACCATCTAGGGAGTTTCTTAGGAGACTAAATCCCAAATTAGGTGAAGTTGTTCTGAAAGAAATAACAAAACTTAGAGATGCAGGAATCATATACTCGATCCCCGATTCAGATTGGGTTAGCCCAATCCACGTCGTTCCAAAGAAAGGAGGATTAACCGTAGTTAAAAAAAAATGATGAATTAATCCCCACTAGAACCGTAACCGGATATAGGATGTGTGTCGATTATAGAAAACTTAATAAAGCAACTAAAAAAGACCATTTCCCTATTCCATTCGTGGATCAAATGTTGGAAAGACTTTCCGGGCACGAGTACTTTTGTTTCCTCGACGGGTATAGTGGATTTTTCCAAATACCTATCCACCCCGAGGATCAAGAGAAGACCACGTTCACATGTCCATATGGAACGTTCGCGTATAGAAGAATGCCTTTCGGGTTATGCAACGCTCCGGGAACTTTTCAACGGTGTATGATGTCCATTTTCTCCGAGTACCTCGAGAAGACTATGGAAGTTTTTATGGATGATTTTTCAGTTTACGGGGACTCGTTTGACGATTGTTTATCGAATCTATCAAAAGTTCTAGCTCGATGCATTGAGATGGACCTAGTTCTAAACTGGGAGAAATGTCATTTTATGGTTCAAGAAGGAATAGTGCTCGGACATCTAGTTTCAAAACGAGGAATAGAAGTCGACAAAGCCAAGATCGAGGTGATCGAGAAGCTCCCACCGCCTAAGGATGTACGAGGTATTAGAAGCTTTCTCGGACACGCCGGATTCTACAGAAGATTTATCAAAGACTTCTCGAAGATAGCAAAACCACTCACAAACCTTCTCGCTAACGATGTTAAGTTTGTGTTCGATGATAAATGTCATGAAGCGTTCGAGACGTTAAAGAAGTTACTCACAACCGCCCCGATCGTTCGAGCACCAAATTGGGATTTACCGTTCGAACTAATGTGCGATGCAAGCGACGGAGCGATTGGAGCATGCCTCGGACAGAGAGTTGATAAACGTCTTCATGTCATTCAATACACGAGCAAGGCACTCGATGCAACCCAAGAAAACTACACCACAACCGAGAAGGAGATGTTAGCGGTAGTTTACGCATTCGAAAAATTCAGACAATACCTCGTTGGATCAAAGACCATTGTTTACTCGGATCACGCAGCACTCAAATACTTGATGAACAAAAAGGACGCAAAACCAAGACTTATTAGATGGATCCTTTTATTGCAAGAGTTCGACATAGAGATCAGAGACAAGAAAGGAGTCGAGAACGTAGTAGCCGACCATTTATCTAGACTCGAGACTACCTTAGAGGATAAAGGAAGTGGAGACCCTATCAAGGATTCATTCCTAGGAGAATACTTGCTCTCCATAGACTCAGCTCAAGACAAAGACCCTTGGTACGCAGATTTTGTGAACTATCTTGTTTGTGGAACGCTACCACCAGAGATCACGTATGCACAAAAGAAGAAATTTCTCCGAGACGCTACTCGATACTATTGGGACGAACCTTATCTTTATAAGTTAGGAGTCGATGGCATATATCGTACGTGTGTAGCAGAAAAAGATCAACATAGAATCTTACGCGAATGTCATTCTTCATTCTCGGGAGGACACGGATCCACATCCAAAACAGCCGCTCGAGTATTGCAGTCGGATTCTATTGGCCAACTATTTTTCAAGATGCTCATAAGTATGTTCAATCGTGCGACGCTTGCCAAAGATCGGGAAACATCTCGAGGAGAGATCAGATGCCTCAGAAGGGTATACTCGAAGTAGAAATTTTTGATGTATGGGGAATTGACTTCATGGGACCTTTTCCTTCATCTTACGGAAACAAGTACATTCTAGTAGCGGTTGACTATGTGTCTAAGTGGATAGAAGCCATAGCCACACCCACATGCGATGCCAAGTCCGTAAAGAAATTATTTAAGAAGATCATTTTCCCTAGATATGGTGTACCTCGAACTATCATTAGTGACAATGGAACGCACTTTAAGGAGAAACAACTCGAGAAGATGCTTCGAAAACATGGAGTATATCACAAGATTTCGACACCTTACCATCCCCAAACCAGTGGTCAAGTAGAAGTTTCGAATAGAGAGATCAAAGCTATTTTAGAAAAGACTATTTCAGGGCAAGGAAGGAATGGGCGTCGAAGCTAGATGACGCACTATGGGCTTATAGGACAGCCTACAAGACCCCTATTGGTATGTCTCCATACAAACTTATCTTCGGAAAAGCTTGTCACTTGCCGGTAGAGATCGAGTACAAAGCCATGTGGGCTATCAAGAAGATGAATTTCGATAGAGCTGCAGGGAACACCGTATTCTTCAATTACATGAACTCGAGGAGATACGCTAAACGCCTATGAAAGCGCGAAAGTCTACAAAGAGAAAACAAAAAGTGGCACGATAAGAAAATCATTGAGAAGAGATTCACAGTAGGAGACGAAGTGCTACTCTACAACACTAGGTTGAGATTATTTCCGGGAAAATTACGTTCCAAGTGGTCCGGACCATTCAAGATATCTAAAGTTTTTGACGACGGACACGTGGAATTATTACAAAAGAAGGAAACACATTTAAGGTCAACGGACATAGACTGAAGATTTATCATGCTGGAGACCAATGCTATCTAGTAGAGCAACTCGATCTCTATGAGGTCGGATAACTAAGAAGTGGAGCATATCCTCTCGAGAAGGGATCCTAGCAAAGGACTTCTCGAGTGTGTTTCTTTATATGAAGACACGGCTACGTCCTTGCCAGGACGTTAATCTAGGCCAGTAAGTATTTATTTTTCCGCATTTATTTTTCCGCACTTTATTGTTTTCTAGATTAGGAAAAATGCAAGTGTGGGGTAGAATATTATTTGGGAAAATTCCGGGGATAAATTCTTTCACTCGATCGAGTAAACCACCAACTCGACCGAGTCACGTCACCCAAATTAATATAGATTAAACAATTTAAATGAATTCTATTTCATTCGATCGAGTAAAAATCTTACTCGACCGAATCACACCACCCAAAAACAAAATACAAAAATAAAAATACAAAAACCAAAAATTTTAGAATCCAACCGTTGGACCAACTCGACCAATTATATTTGGTCATATTGGAAATTGTTCTAATTTAATTAGACCAATTAAATTTGGTCCATTGGAAATTGGTCCAATTTAGAAAACCCTAAACATCACTCGACCAACCTTCACTCCACCTACTCGACCGCTTCACCTTCACTCTCAAAATCTAAATCCCTAAGCCACCGATTCACTCGACCGACCCCAATCTCTCAATTCAACTCAACAATGTCGAGCGGCCAAGGATCGAGCATGGGAAGAACAAAGACCCTCGCAAGGAGATGGACGGTTTTCAACCCATGCTCACAACTTAGCTTTAGGAAGCCATTTCAAGAGCCACGGATTACTCAACTTTTGTGGCTCGAGCAAGAAGTGGTAAGCTCCGTTGCACCTCAACACCTACTATGATCGAGCTTGGAATTTATGAATTGTTGACAACATATATTAATGCCGGCTTGATTGAGTGGGAATATTTGATGGGACAACCGACACACCACAACCTTGTGGTCGAGTTCTTCTTTGAACCGTTTTATAATGAGAATGAATGTGTGTCGTGGGAGTTTGAGATTAACACACAAGTTTTCAAGGAGGAAAAGGAGTATATGGATGGAGAATGGTTCTCTCCCGGAGGTGTTATTCCATTTTGTATGGACGAAATGAGATTGGAAGTATGGAGAAGCTAACCGGTATGCGCGAGTATGACCCTAATTGCTCACCCAAGTGCCTAACGGATGGAGTATGGAAATACATCCATCGGATTATTTCAACAAACATCAACACTCGTGTTGACCAAGGTGCTCGAGTATCTCGGGAAGACTTGGATTTAATGTATTTCATGGAGCGAGGAGACTCCATTGATTGGTTTTATGTCTTCACCGAGCGCTTCAAGAAGATGATCAACCCTAAGGAAAAGAGCAAGGCACTCGGCTGCTCATCTTTGATCACTTGCCTCGCGGAACGCTCATATTTTCGGTTTGAAGGCAAAGGAGATTTTAGACCACTCGACACCAACCGTTTGGTCACTATGACGTTGATGGATAGGAGGAGCAAAGAGTGGGTATGTGCTAAGGAAATGCCTAAACGTGCTGACCGGAAAGGAAAGAAAAAGATGAACGAAGGAACTAGCTTCGAGTGGGAAGAGTGCTAGGAAAGCCTCTTTTTGTTGTTTATTTGTGTTTGTTTTTGAAAACTTTTGGACGTACCGTTTGCGGTACTTTGTTGTCAGTAACTTGAACTTGCGCGTACCTATTTTCTATTGCCATTTACCCTTATGATCGCCAAGTTTTAATATCGCAAAGTGAAGCAAAAAGGACATTGCTTCACTCGACCGAATCTATGGATCATTCGGTCGAGTGCCTCACAACACTTAAAACAACTCGACCAAAACTAGGAAAAATCAGATTTTTCAGCCAAGCCCAATCGAGCACCCAGCCCAACTCTTTCCTAAACAAATATCTCGAGTAACCTAATAAATTCTCATAACTTCTATATATTATATCCTTGATTAAATCTTTGATTTTATATTCAATTATTAGAAACCTTTAATATACATGGATTTATCACACTTTATTAGGTAAGTTACTACTCGAGTAACCTTAGAGCTTCCCAATTTAGACTTATATAAAAACCGATCGAGTATCATGGGATACTCAACATACTCGACCGAACCTACATACTCGAGCATCATGTCTCAATCCAACCTACTATCCAAAAAGACCAATGCACCCTCCCAACGAAGAACTCAAGTTGAGTTTGTTCACACCCATGACCCATCCTACCCACCAAATTTTGACAACATAGACCATGCACGAACCTATGAACGAATAGCTGAAGATGTAAACCGACTCAAGCCTTTGGTGAGATCGATAGCCCTTCATGATAAGACAATGCAAAGCCTTGGCATTAGTGCCAAAGTTTATGACATGTTAAGCCGAGCTTCACTCGATGTGGATGTTGTTTTCAACAAGCAATGCTACAAGGAACTTGTCTATGAGTTCATTGCCTCATTTGAACCTGTTGAAGGAGATGGTTTTGCATCTGATTATGATGGATGGAAATTCAGAATTCAAGATTTGGACTTTTATTGGACTCGACAAGAAGCATATAGACATCTTGAATTTCCTGAAGGAGGACTTTGTCACTTGGCTACGGATCAACAAAGAATTCAGATTTGGAAAGATATTAGCCGCCAAGACTTCATTGGAGACTATCCCTCACCATCTTCTATTAAGAATCCCGTTTAGAAGTACGTGCACCGTCTAATTGCTACGAATATTAATTGCCAACCCGAAACTGTTGATGTAGTTACCCGAGAGGACTTGAACATCATGTGGGCACTCGACCAAGATGAACCAATCAATTGGTTTGATGTGTTCACAACCATGTTCAAGGGTATGCAGCAGGCATACTACTCTTCACAGTACGTGGGTTGTACTTCATTGATCACGAGCATAGCCATCGGTTGCCAATTTATTCTACCCAAGAGATACACAGAATTTTGAGAATTGGACTTTAACTTGTTAAGGAAATTAGCATTCCTAGCCAAACAACCCGCTAAGTTAGAATTTGCCTATAAGGATGTAACTGAGGAAGAAGTCCCCTCCGAGAACGCGCGCTCGATTGGGAACTTAATTGGTACAAGCAAAGGAAAGGGTAAGGAAAAAGCTACCTCGAGCAAAACGCAGTCCAAGAAGCCTAAGAAAAATAATTCGGGTATTGAGTGGTATGAGGTTCGTAGGGTGACTATCAAGGGAATTTCGCAAGTCGAATGGAGAACCAATAGAGATCGAGTCTGATGAGTGATAATTAAACCTTATTTTCCTATTTCTTCTACAAATAATGATGTCTTTGTTTGGAAAACAAAGTTAGAAATTCAATAAAGAAGAAATTTATATCTTACCAAATTTTAGGGTTACTAAAAATAAAATTCAGAATTAAAACACCTTGAACAAATCAATAAACACTCACTTAAATTCTGAATTTTGGTCGAGCCCACTCGACCAAGTAAGAGAGTCACTCGACCGAGTGAACCTGCACTTAAACCGTAAACCAAACTCTTCCATCCGGTCGAGTCATCTGGTTCACTCGACCGAATCAAACTATTGGGCCATATTAACTTAACACATTAACAAATAACCTAGCCCAACTACACAAAACAAAACCCTAACTCGACCGATTCAAACACTTAGCCGTTTTCACTCAACCAAAATCTCACCTTTCCCAAATCCTACACAAATTAGAACACCAATGGAAAACCAAGAGCGGAGCAAAGTAGTTTTCAAGAGAAGAAAGTTGTCTAAACAAAGTATTGAAGTCACTCGACCGGAAGAGAATCCTCACCCGGCCGACTCAAGTACAACTCGACCTATTGATGGTAACAACCCTTCTTTAGTTGAATCTACTCCCAATCCGTTCAATGCACAAATTAGACTAGATTCGGAGATGAAACTAAGGGAAAAGAAGCTTAAGAATTTCAAAGTGCTTACTCCTTTATTTTCGGACATCGAATTTCTAGACAAAGTGGTGTTGATTTTTGATAAGATGGAACCGAGGTTTAAGAACCATGGATTAGGATTTGTGTTTGGTGATGATCCGGGCGTGTACGAAAAGGTAGTGCGCGAATTTATATATTCACTTAAGACCAAATGGAGAGTGGTCGAGTTAAGAGGACACAAGATAGAAGTTGTGAATGAATGGAAATTTCGCTTAGGAAACAAGGACTTTGTTCTCTCTAGTGATGATTTAAGAATTGCATTTGGTTTGGAACATTGCGAACCATGTTTACCGATCACTAAGAATATGAGAAACATAGTTTGGAGAGAAATCACAAACGGTAGTATGGATTATAAGTCGGGTAGCACGGCTACAAAGATTAGATGTTCGGAATGGAAGTTTATACATCGTCTCATAGCTACTTGCCTATACCTTCGTAGTGATAAAGGAAGATTCGTGAATAAGGATGATTTGGATATAATATGTTGTATGCACGAGGATCTTCCGTTCGATATGCTCACTTGCATCACTCGAACACTTGAGGAATGTCTCTTGAAGTCATTCAAAGGATTATATATCGGTGGAGGACATTTTGTTACCATGCTAGCTAAGCATGTAGGATTTTCACTCGACCCGAGAAAGGCATTGCCAAAACAAGTATTAGGGGAGGTCGAGCTACTAAGTCGTGGACTTGTTAAGAAGATAAAACTCAGCGGAGGAGATATTATTGTCTTACCCGAAAATGAAGACAAAGATGATATTAGTCACGACTCACCACCACCCGAGACCAATTCCTTGATGAGCTTTTAAGGAATTATAGAAATATTATTGCATGGCAAAGGGACATCACTAGTTGGTATACCGACATGGCTATTTGGCAAGGAGAAATGATGAAGACATTGTTCACTCACACCTCATGTGATGGATACCGATCACCACCTAAACCTATATTGCATCACTCGACCGAAGAGACCGCTCAAGAAGATGAAGAATTCGTCGATGCAGAAGATAACGTAGGTGGCAACAAATAGGTCTGATAATGAACAACTTCCGAATCCTTGGAAACACCCGACATCTCCCAAACAAACAATCAACACAACCCATAAACAACCAACTTTCACAACTAGACCACATATTGATCGAGTAATTGACATTTGCACATGTTTGAACATTTTAAATTGATTATCTGTCATGTTTTGCTTTGTTTGTTATATAATGACAAATCTTTGTTAGAATTGCAAGAATGATACATGTGCAGCGCATTGGAAAGTCAAGATACGGAAAATAATGTCAAGAACGAAATACTCGACAACCAGCTAAGTATCTCTACACCTTAATCTTAATTTATTGCTTAGAGACTAAGCAAATTTTTAAGTGTGGGGTGGGGAGTAGTATGCATACAAATTTTCATGATATATACATTGCATACTTTTCAAAAATTTGCATACATCCTACTATTTAAATGAAAACACGTTGGAAAATGTCAATTAAACATGCTAAACAAGATCGAGCACTTAGATTAAAAATGTTTGCTGATAAACTCATGAATTGAATTTTTTTGAATTGAACGATTTTCATGATAGAAAATTTATTTCTTGTGACTTAACTTAAGAGCTTGCCTAATTTGATTTTTCTTAGAAATTTTTGACATGACACCTTGAGAAAAGCAAAGTTTTATTCAATTTCATAGAGGAAATTTTTGATCGAAACATGGATAATATTTCATAAAGTTATTGTATTGCCTTTAGGTGACTTAAGCATATCTCGTAATATATGGTGCATTTGTTGTAACACCGAGTTAATATTTTGGCATCTAGTCAAGTCTTAAGTGTGGGGTTATCCGATAAAGTCGAGCATTTGCCGAGGGTTAGGAAAGAAAATAAAATTTATTTCCCCCTTGAAAGTATCTGCTTTGATAAAACAAAAAAACATTTGCCGAGGGTTAGGAAAGAAAATAAAATTTATTTCCCCCTTGAAAGTATCTGCTTTGACAAAACAAAAAAACATTTACCGAGGGTTAGGAAGAAAATAAAATTTATTTCCCCCTTGAAAGTATCTGTTTTGAAAAGAAGAAAAAAAAATATAAAAAATATAAAAAAATATTAAAAAAATATTAAAAAAATATTAAAAAAATATAAAAAAAATATAAAAAAATATATAAAAATATATATTGTTTCTCCACTTAAGTCTTTGCTTATGCCTAAATAATTTTGCGACTCGAGTGAAGCTGTCGAGTGGTAACCATTGAGAATTACTTAAGGACGATCCTTGTACTTATGTACGTAGGCATGACATGCTTTTGAGAGAAAAATTTATGAAATATGTGGTAATCATCCGGAATTCCTCTACTCTTATGGATTACGACGTGTAGTCTAATTCTTGGGCAAGAATTCTTGACCTTGACCTTATGGACTAGCCCTTGCTAGCATAGGTGATTGGTTCGGTGAAACTCCTCTTGAATATTGTGTTTTACTTTGTGATTTTCGGTGTAAGTTGGAAATGAAGAGAAGATCAAATCAAGGTTAGTTTCTTATTGCTCGAGTTACGTTGAAATTTATGACTATCGTGATTTGAAGTGTTTTTCAATGATTTCTCATGCCATGAATGATCAGCTATACTTTGAAGTGTTCTTGATTAAAGAATAATGCAAAAGAATGTGTGTTTAATTGACTAGCTATGTAAATGAATACGATAAATGGATGATGTGCAGGATTTGTGAGTATTCCGTTATCTGAAAACTCTCACGAGACTAAAACTCGTCCGCTAGGGCAGCCTAGAGGTTTAAAGGCTTAATGCATATGCTAAATTCATTCGTGATTTTCTACGACAGTGAACTAGGATTAGAATAACTTAAGAAATCTCAGGAGTAAGAAATAAGCTTAATACTTGTTCGGGACGAACAAGGATTAACTGTGGGGTATTTTGATCAGTGTTAGAAATGTCTATTTTAAGCCCTTACTTTTATGCTTATTTCCTATGATTATAACGTAAAATATATTACTTTTGATACTTTGATTGATGTTTCAGGTCAAAAGCACGATTCCAGCCTTACGAAGGAGCATAAATGGAAATATGAGGAAAAGCACGTGAATTCGGCCTAAATCAAACGTAATTGGGAGCATTTCTGCAATTCTTAGACCGAGTGCGTTGAAGTACTTGACCTGAGCGAAAACAGCTAAAGACTCATGTTACTCGACCGAGTAAATGCACTGCTCGAGCAAGTCATCACGTGATCAAGACCCTTCGTATGGATTCTCTTCATTTACTCGAGCCATTTAATGAGTGGATAAGCTAGACCTTTCATTCCACTCGAGTGATTTAATACATGAGGATAAGAAGACCTTTCCATTTACTCGACTATTTATGACGGGAGTTAAAGCAAGACCTTTCATCCACTCGACCCTTTGTTTGATCTTCACTATATAAACATCACAAGGGACACCGAGCAAGAGGAGGAGGGCAGAGACCCTACCCGACCAAGTGATTGATTGAAGTCGAGTAACCAAGTGAAGAAGAAGAAGGAGCCGAGAGAGTTCGGAGGACCGTTTGAATTATACAACCAGATTTTGTACTAGAGATAACGAGGAAATAGCAACAGCTTGGAGCTCGACCGTGGATCATCAATCACTAAGAATTTCTAAACTTTACTCTTGTTTTATTTACAATCGTTTTACTTACAATCGCTTGAACATGTTTGCATTATCACTCGAGATGAGTGAGTAGTTTCCTTATGATAGGGATTTGATGAATTCCTAATGCTTATGATTAACTAGAACATGATTATTTAATTTACATGAATCAATTCTTGTATGACTGTTGTGTGTGTTGAATCATACCCGAGCCTTATCTTTATAAATTAGGTGTCCTGACAAAACATCTAGAAGAGTAGGTCGAGTAGTATTTTCTAAGGAAGGACCGGGAGGTGAACTTAGACTATTTTAGAATCAATACAACCATTAGATCTAGTATATTACCAAAGCGGGAGCAGCGAGTATATTTGGTGCATGAATGTATTAATAAGCGTATTTGGACAGATTAGTGAAAACACCGGGAGGAATGAAGCTAGTCGAGTAGATGTTTACGTACGAATCTAACACGGGAGTGAGGATTCGTATGCTAATGCTACTCAGTCTAAATTCTATAATATAAATCTAACACGGGAGTGAGGATTTATATTATCATATAACTATACGTTCTATATTAAATTGTCATCAAGAAGGAAATTCATAATTATAATATAAATCTAACACGGGAGTGAGGATTTATATCTTGTTCGAGTGAAACCATAAGTATTAGTGGAGGATTCTCATCCTTGTCATAGTTTTTAATATTTGATAACAAACCCTTTTCTTGAAATATTGTCTTTTGAATAAATAATATTGCCTTTGAGATAAATAAAACACTTAAGAACTAAATTGAAAACTAGTAATCGAGTGTAGAGGATTAAAAGCTAGTAATCGAGTTTGAAATATAACTTGACTCCGCTGTTCCCTTGGGTTCGACACTAGGTCACCCCTAGTTCTATAAATTCTTTTGAGTTGCGTGTTGGAATGTTTATCGACTGAATTACACCACGTCAACAGCCTTCTTCTTCGGAGGCAAATCTAACTCATACAAGGTGCCATTCTTTTCCATAGCTTTAGTTTCTTCTTCTATAGCATCCCTCCATTTCTTGTCCACAATGGCTTCATCATATGTTCTAGGGACTTGATGCTCATCCAGCTTGCTGATGAAGGCTCTATGCTCAATGGGTAATTCTGAAGTGCACTCAGCCACCATTCCTTTGTAGTATACCCTAGCTTTGGTTCTAGTGCTTCTTCTTGGAGCAGATTGAATATTGACAACTTCTTCTCTTTAAGGTTCTGAGTCAGGTGCTTCTGAATCAGGTGTCTCTTCTGAGTCAAAGGTCTCTTCTTCTTGAATCTCTTCCTCATCATGAGTAGCTGAGTCATCACTCCCTGAATCATCTCCCCCTGAGTCATTAGCAGCTGGTTCATCACTTCCTGAATCATCTCCTCCTGAGTCATGAGCAGCTTGGTCATCACTTCCTGAATATCTCCCCCTGAGTCTTGAGCAGCGTGTTCATCCCTTCCTAAGTTATCTCCCCCTTCATGATGAGGAAGAGAAACTTCTGAACCTGCCCCTGAATCAGACTCTAGATGTCTAAGAGGATTAAGGCCAAAACTTTCAAGAAGAGCTCTTAGAGTTGCAGCTCTTTCTGAAGCAGATTGAGACAAGTTCTTCTGCTCCTCCCAGTTGCCTTCGTCATAGTAGCCCTTTGTCTCTATGAACTTCACATCTCTTGATACCAAAACGTGTCTTCCCACTGGATTATAACACTTGTACCCCTTTTGAATAGTCGAATATCCAATGAAGATGGCCTTTGTGCTCTTTGGCTCAAGCTTGTTTCTTAATTCACCTGGGATTAGTACATAGCACAAGCAACCAAAAACTCTTAAATGATCAATGAAGGGCCTGGTCTTATTGAGTACCTCAAATGGAGAGATGTCCCTAAGGACCTTAGCCGGGGTTCTCTTTATCAAGTAGCATGCGGTCATAACTGCATCACCCCAAAATCTCTTAGGAACCTTAGTGTGGAACATCATAGATCTGACTACCTCTATCAGATGTCTATTCTTCCTTTCGGCCACTCCATTCTGTTATGGGGTATAAGGACAGCTTGTTTGATGTACAATCCCATGGTTAGTCAGGTGATCCTTAAAGGACCTGCTAGTGTACTCTCCTCCATTATCTGACCTGAAAAACTTAATCTTGGCATTGTAGATGTTAGTAGCGTGGTTCTGAAAGTTTATGAAAGCTTCTAAAACCCTATCCTTAGATGGTAATAATGTGATCCAGGTGTACTTTGATTTTTCATCAATGAATGTGACAAAGTACTTATGGTTATCCCTTGATGAACAAGGAGCAGTCCATACATCAGAGTGGACTAGATCAAAACAATTTTCATATTTGGTTTCAGAATTCTGAAAGACAGTCCTACAATGTTTCCCTAGGATACATGCCTCACAATCACTATTAATAAATAGTACATCAGGTAATAAGATATTTAGGGCCCTAGTATGAGGATGTCCTAGTCTAGCATGCCACACTGATTCAGCTGGTCCTGATTCAGAACTAAGAGCTTGATCAAGACAACTAGTATCTTCTAACACATAGAGATTTCCTTTAGAAACTCCTCTTCCTAGAGTCTTGTTACTTTCAATATCCTGAAATATAACATCATTAGGGCCAAATCTAACATAACAGTTTAGATCATCAACAATTTTCTTGACAGATAATAAGTTGGATTCAAAACTGGGCATGAGTAAGGCACTAGACTTTTTGTTGAATAACTCTAAATCCCCTACACCTTTAATAGGTACCTTGTTCCCGTTAGCAATCTCAACACAACCTGTTCTAGGCCTAACATTACTAAGCAAATGAGTACTTCTAATCATATGATCAGTTGCACCTGAGTCAATAATCAAAGGCCTAGAAGAAGCAGCATGACAAGTACTAAGGATGAAGGGTTTAAGGTTACCTGAGTCCTTAAGTGCATGAAGAAGAGCCTTCAGGTCTGACGCCTTGATCATTCCTTCCTCAGTATTCTTTGCTGATCCAGCCTTATCCACTACTTCTTTGCCTTCGTCAGAAAGGTGAGCTCTAGGTTCATTGTTCCTCTTGTTCTTCAGCCATGGCTTCAGATGAGGATGCAAGACCCAGCATTCCTTAGAAGAGTGTCTTCCTCTTTTGCAATGCTCACACAGCCCTCTTTCTCCTGCCTTATTTGCCATAGGAAGTTCTCCTTTAGTCCCAAACAAGCCAATAGATCCCTGCTCTTTTTGAATTTGAGAGCAGACTTCATCAAGAGATGGAAGCTTGTCTGCCCTCAGTATATGCTTGATCAGGTCATTGTAACAGGGGTTCAATGTGAGCAGCAGGCTAAACACTTTGTCTTGCTCCCTCCTTTCATTGGTGGAGGGCCTTAAACTATCTAGCTCAGCCCAGAGTGATCTAAACTTTCCAAAGTGTTGAGTGAACTCCCCATCTTCCTGATTCAGGTTGTTGATGGCCTTCTTGATTTCAAACACCCTGCTCAGATTGGAGACATTTCCATAAACCTTGAGTAGAGTGTCCCATAACTCCTTTGCTGATTCACAGTAGGAGTAAGCCTCTAAAATTGCTGGTTCAAGACTATTCTGGATGATGGATAAAACAAGCAGATCTTCTTGTACCCATTTACCTTTGTAAGCAAAACAATCTGGATTTTATCCTTCGTCATATTCTTATCCTCAGTTTGAGCCATTTCTTGAGGAGGCTCACTACTGATGACATGGTTCCAAAGACCCCTTCCTCCAAGGGCAGTCTTCACCATTCTTTACCACACGAGGTAATTGGACCCTTTTAGTGTGACAGGTATTGACACAGGTTTGTTCTCCATTGTTCTGATTCAGAGTATGACACAAAATGAATGTGTGATTCAGAGTATAATGTAGAATGAAAGAATGAATGTATGCAGCGGAAAATTTGGAACTTATCAAGCTCGTGATGCCATGAAAGAATTCTTGAGTATTGAAGTATGAGAGAATAGTGATGGAGCGTATTTATACGATCCATCATTGTCTTATTTCCTTTATTCTTATATGTTTTATTTGTGAAATATTACCTCTTTGTAGTGTTTTGCGTTTCAGGCATATTTGAAGTGGAAAAGAGATTTCACACGCTTATGGATCGATTCTAGATGAATTCGGATCAAGAAGATGAAGAAAAGAGTGATTTCAAGCTGGATGACATCATGCTGACGTCAGACATGGACGCTGAAGAGATTATTTCCGCGGACGCTGAAGGAATTAATTAAATCCTTAAGGGTCCGCGGGAAATATTCATTAAGGGTCCGCGGATCCGTCTGGCCCAGCCCAATTCGACATCTTCAGCTACATTATAAATAGGGTGTTAACCCTAATTCAAAAGAGAGCCGGGACGGCCACAAGCAAAGTTTTCCTCTTCAAACTCAATTTTAGATTAATGTTTTGTAGTAGTAGCTAATTTCCCTACAGTTTGGGGAATTGAGTTGCAACTTTGTATGAGTCCATTGAATAGCATGTTTTAATTTAGTGAATTCTGTTCTTTGCTTTAATTGCATGTATTGTTATTTGCCTAACTCAGCCTAGCGGTAAACTTAGGTTTATAGCAATTGCATGATATCTAGTTGAATTGTCATAGTAGTAAAGCCTAGCGGTGGAGCTATTGTGGTAGTTGGATTAGGTTATTGTTACATCTTCTTGAGACTCTAGCGGGTAATAGAAGATAGAACTAGAATTAGGTAACAACCCTAGCGGGACTATCTAATTAGAACAATTATAATTTACTAGATTGATGCATGTCTGGTCTATGATTACTGGTTTTAACAAGATTCCCTGAACTGTATTTTCTTTTATTAGTACTTTTAGTTGTAGTTACAAACCTTCAAAAACCCCCTGATAGGAGTAGGATTAGTTGTAGCATAACTCTTAGACTAGATTACTTTCCCTTGGGTTCGACCCTGCTTACTACTGTACTAGTATTGAGTAGGTTTATAAATTTAGATTTGCAGTGCACAACGACGCGCTGTCAAATTTTGGCGCCGTTGCCGGGGAAAGCAACTTTAGTTTAAGAGTTTTAGTTAAATTAATTTTTTTCGTTTTTTATTTATAAAAAAAAAATTGACCTTTTCTCATGGATTATGCAGATGATTATCAAAGAGATCCATACTTGCCGCATGATCCATATCCACCACGTTATGTGTCTCAGCAACAACAGTATCAGTATCCATCCTATCAGCGGTACCCAGCATATCAGGCTCAACAAAATCCACAACATCAGCAGTTTCAAGGAGGCACAACTCAGATAGCCAAGGAGATTAGAGAGCTGAAAGAGATGTTGCGGCAGTTGGCGGCCAAATCATGTGAATTGTGTGGTGTTCTTAGTCACAAAACAGATGAGTGTCCCACACTTTATGATGATCAACCATTTGATACGTACGCAATGAGAGGATACCAGGATTACAATGATTGGGACTATCAACCTCCACCATATCAGCCACCATTCCAGCATAATTTATATCCGGCCAACAATGAGGATTCAAGCAGTTCAATGATGGAGATGCTTCAGAAGATACTGAATGAGCAGAATGAGATGAGGAAGGAGCAGAATGAGATGATGAAAGAGCTAGTAGAGACACGGAAAAGACTTGCAGATGTTTCCTCTATTGTAATTGAGCTACAAAATGAGAAAGAAAAGCTCCGTTCACAAATGATTTTGGATTCCAATAGCAGTTTCAATGGAATGAGCTTGAACAGTGGAGAAAAGCTAGAGGCGAGTCCAAAGAGCAGGTTTTCGGGTCCAAACTCAGCGCACACCGCGGACCTTGAAGGGGTTTCATCCGCGGACGGTTATGAATTTCAAGAATATCCTATACAGAACGCGGAATTAAATGGTGAAGGGTCCGCGGATTCAGTCTCAGCACCTACCGCGGACGTTGAAGGGATTTTAGCCGCGGACCTTAAACAGATTTCAAGATATTCAGTAGGGTCAGCGGGATTAAATTGTGAAGGGTCCGCGGTTGGTGCTGGACAAAATGCTGAAATTCGATTTTCTGATCCCTTTTGTTTAATTCCCTTGCAGATGCAAGAAGCTCAAAAAAGTAAGGAATCAGAAAGTCAAGGAGACCCAGGGCTGTTCACAATCAAGTGTGGGACGTTGAAGGAGAAACCACCGGATCATAAAGGTAAATATAATTTAAATTTTTATAATAATGACTGGTGCGATGTAGGTGACAGATGCGATGTCAAGGCTAAACCACCTGACCCACGAGGAGCAATACATGAACAATATGATGTTTTGGGAGGAGCTAGGCCGGTGATAAAGAAATTTGATCTAATGCACCCCTGGGCGCCCAACATTTGTGGATCATTAGGGGAGTTCACTTGTTCCCTTACTACATCTATTTTTTAGCGTTTTGTTTTATTAGAGTCTGTGTACCTTTCTTCATTCTTGTTGTATGTTGTGCCGTGAGGACACGTCATATTTCAAGTGTGGGGGAGGGAAGTAGTGTTAGTTGAGTCTTTATTTTATTTTTGAGTCGAAGAGGAGAGCTATCATTATATGCTGTGATGAAATGCTGATTTTATAAGTGATGTTCTGTTTCTATGATTTTCTGATATATCTGCATGCATGAAATCTGATATTTTGTGATATTTGTGCTTGATGATATGAATGCTTTTGAGTTGAGATATCTGGTGATGTAGAGTTGATAGAAAATGTCCTAGAGGGATTTGACATTCATTCTGAGATTTGCATGAATAATTGCGCTATATGTTGAGTTGATATTGTGGCATTCCGAATGTAAAAAGATTATCTAATCTCTTGTCTGAGTAACCGGGAAAAGAGATGAGCGACCCTCATCTTGACTCGCGTAAAAAGGACAAGATGAGAAGTGAAATCTATATGTGGATAGTTCATTGGCAACAATGTTTTTGTTTTATATTGGTTATTGACTAGTGCCGGGGGTTAGGAAGAAAACCAAGACACTTCCCACTTGAGCACTTGCTTTAACCAATGGCACAAGCCAAAATAAGGCAAGCCATCAAAAAAAATCAGAAAATTCAGAAAAAAAAAAATGAATAAAAGTTGTTGCCATGAATTTATCTAATGTTGTTTCGGATGCCATATTAAAAACTCAACTGTTAGCGTTAGGATTGTGAATTGAAGAATGAAGTTAGGAATCTGAAAAGGACTATCTCTACATTATTCATTGATATATCTTGACTTGAGTATTTATATGTTGAGTGCAGATTGAGCATTATTGATGATGATTGTATGCAGATGTATGATGATTGTAGAATGTTATGAGTTGGATTGTCATGTAGTTACAGTATACTTTGATTGATTCGAATCTGCAGTCTAGACTTTTACTTGTTCGAGACGAACAAGGATAAGTGTGGGGGAGTTTGATGGAGCGTATTTATACGATCCATCATTGTCTTATTTCCTTTATTCTTATATGTTTTATTTGTGAAATATTACCTTTTGTAGTGTTTTGCGTTTCAGGCATATTTGAAGTGGAAAAGAGATTTCACACGCTTATGGATCGATTCTAGATGAATTCGGATCAAGAAGATGAAGAAAAGAGTGATTTCAAGCTGGATGACATCATGCTGACGTCAGACATGGACGCTGAAGAGATTATTTCCGCGGACGCTGAAGGAATTAATTAAATCCTTAAGGGTCCGCGGGAAATATTCATTAAGGGTCCGCGGATCCGTCTGGCCCAGCCCAATTCGACATCTTCAGCTACATTATAAATAGGGTGTTAACCCTAATTCAAAAGAGAGCCTGGACGGCCACAAGCAAAGTTTTCCTCTTCAAACTCAATTTTAGATTAATGTTTTGTAGTAGTAGCTAATTTCCCTACAGTTTGGGGAATTGAGTTGCAACTTTGTATGAGTCCATTGAATAGCATGTTTTAATTTAGTGAATTCTGTTCTTGTTTAATTGCATGCATTGTTATTTGCCTAACTCAGCCTAGCGGTAAACTTAGGTTTATATCAATTGCATGATATCTAATTGAATTGTCATAGTAGTAAAGCCTAGCGGTGGAGCTATTGTGGTAGTTGGATTAGGTTATTGTTACATCTTCTTGAGACTCTAGCGGGTAATAGAAGATAGAACTAGAATTAGGTAACAACCCTAGCGGGACTATCTAATTAGAACAATTATAATTTACTAGATTGATGCATGTCTGGTCTATGATTACTGGTTTTAACAAGATTCCATGAACTGTATTTTCTTTTATTAGTACTTTTAGTTGTAGTTACAAACCTTCAAAAACCCCCTGATAGGAGTAGGATTAGTTGTAGCATAACTCTTAGACTAGATTACTTTCCCTTGGGTTCGACCCTGCTTACTACTGTACTAGTATTGAGTAGGTTTATAAATTTAGATTTGCAGTGCACAACGACGCGCTGTCAAATAGAGAGAATAGAGAGATTAGTAAAGAAGAATAATTCATTCACTTAAATTTGAATTGGTACATAATGGGGAATTTATACAACATTCAAATGGCTCAAAATATGGTTCCAAGGGTGCCTCCAACGTCTCCAAGAAAGCTTGCAGCGAATATGTTGTTGGGAAGACGCAGAGCATTAAATGTTGTTGTTGAGAAGACGCAGAGCATTAAATGTTGTTGTTGGGAAGACGCAGAGCATTAAATGTTGTTTCAAACGGCCTTGAATCAACTTCCTGCGTCAAGACAGTAACCTGTGTCAGGATCCTTGAGTCAGCCACCTTTGTCATTCCAACACGCTCTTGGCGACTCTCTCCTTTACTCGAGGTCTTAACCTACGGAACTCTTAGTCGCCCTGCGAGTCTTTTACTGGCCCTGCCAGTATCCAACTGTCATGCAACTCTCTTATACTCAGAGTGCCCCCAATCGTACCCTTTATCATTTAGTACGTCCCACACGCTTCATACTCGTTCCAAACCGAACCATCGGCTCTGATACCAGTTGAATTTCGACTAGCTCATATATAGATGTGGTCCTTGTGACTCAAAAGCTCAAGATTGTGAGTTACGGTTCCACTTCTATATATAAGCTAGTCATGTTCTTTCCTTCTAGCTGATGTGGGACATTTCTCAAGTTGTCATTTCTCAACAGCTCCGTCTCGTACTCCTATGCTATATAGCGATCCATTCGTCGCTTTGTTCTTAGCTCTGTTGGATCAACATCAACTACATCTAATAATTATCTTCGGCAAATATGTTTTATTGAACAGCATAATATAAGGTACCAATATCCGTGTTGAAAATACAATTGATTGATTGATTTTTTGATGGATCTGTACACAATGCATTTGTTAGTTTGGTAAATGTATACTAAAAATTAAAGTTGTGAAAAACAAAATTAACTTACGGGAGTCGTGGTCTCCTGACTCCTTATTTATCTGTTGTTTTCTCGAAGACATTCCTGTAAAGCGTAATCAATGATTAGGATTTTAGGTGTTTCATAGTCTTATTTACAAAAAAGTTACAAAAATTGGTTTGCTGTGGAAATATGTACCAGTACCTCTGATAAGAGATATTGATACAATAGCTAGTTGCGCGTCCCCAATTGAAGCAACTTGTTCATTCCTTTTCTTTTTTGTTTATCATTTTGTCAGTCTGCTTTCTGATGTATATTTAGAAATGAGTATGTTAGTCGTATGAATCAAACATTGATTATGAATAAACGAGTACCTTACTCATCAGTAAAATTATATTTTGCTATAAACCTCAAATTTATTTGTACCACATGGTTCAATTTTTGACGCTACTTGTTCATGAATCATGAAATGATTCATATCTATCAACCTGAATATGATATATACCGCAGTTTACTATAATATACCTGGATAATAAGATATTGTTCTTTGATTGATTCATGAACCAGAGTCTATTGTCTAATGCATGGGCCAAACGCATGTATAGAGTATTTCATACTTTGGTTCACATTTTGATGACGTTTAGTTCATGAATCAAAATGCTACAACATTAAAATGGGGCTGAAGAAATTCACCATACTTCTCCTTAAACCTCTTCAGTGCCATCTTGTTTTTTTTGATGGCTGGGTTTACAATTGAGTACAAGATATTGTATATTCATCTAGTACAACTAATACTTTGAACGCACAAGGCACTACCACCAATGAACTTCAATCATCCATCAATTTCCAAGTAATCTTGCATCACTTCAAGCAATGACATCCAAAGGTCTCCTCTTATGTGAAAGGAATGAGCATTCCATAGAGCATCAAATGAACAGCTTCCACGCACAGGCGGAAAGAATAAACAGTCTCCACACGCGCAGACGGAAGGAATGAAGCTCCAGAAAAATCTGAGGAAAAGTGGTGAGGCCAGGGTTCGAACCCTGGCCCTAAGTTCTTTTGTCAGGTCCCTCAACTAATAGAGTACCACTCTGTTGGCTGGTGCCGTCTTGTTGGATGCCTCAGATCTGTCGGATCTTAGAATATTTTAGCCAATTTTAACACTATATTGTTCTACTTGTGTAATTACTCTATCAAAGTACACTTGCACGACCTAGGATAACATGTCATTGAAACAAAGTGACGTTTCGGCAGAAACTAGTGCTGATTATCTTCATCTTTGTGCAGGAAATTGAAGCTTCTCATCTTGTGTCGTGGATTTAAAACTATTTTGGAAATTAAATCGCTTCTGTTCTTCGATTTTCGGAAACCGCTACATTAACTTGTTTTAATTTCTGACTAATTTACCCTTTTAAATATTTATTTTTAATTTTTAATCATTCAACATTTTCTATATTTAATTTCTACCCATAAATCTTAATCGTGCAAATATTTAAATTGAATGGATTAGATCATGTTTTATGAAGTTTGATTTAATTATGTATCATTTATGTTATTGGGGTGTTTTAGAACTATTTTTAAATCTACAGTATCGCTATGCAGAGTTAAATTCTAGAGGAACGTGTAATTTTTGTGAGACGGAGGGACATCATCTTAACCGTTGATTTGACTAATCTAGCGGTTGAGATTAGAGTTGGTTTTTAATTAAATTTGGCGGTTGGATTTGCAAAATGCAGGGGTGGTTGAAAGTGACGGTTATTAATATCAACCGTTAGATTGATAGAAATTAACGGACGAGATGATGTCTCTCCGTCTCAATGAAAATTGATTGTCCTTTTAGAACCCATTCCTCGATATGCATATTCCCAGCGTAGCACAATCTATTCTTAATTATCTAAATAAAATACGAAGTTCAATAATTTGCAAATCATTTTACAAATTAACATTGAAGATGCTCTTAGACTTAGTATCAGTTCCATACCGGGAAATGAATAATTATTCAATTCTTTCAACTACCACTACCAGTGTGAAACCAAATAATCTTACTCAATTATAACATTAAAAATTGTCGACCAAATGAAAACAAATACATAATTTATCATTCTTAAACGACCCATTCGGGTGGCCTTCAATGTGATGTTGTTGTCAGAACTCACAACTCCAGCTAATATACAAGGACTAAGGTCTATTCCATCCACATGTATTTCATATTGTCTATTTCCCTCTATTTAAGTGCACCCTCGTATACGGTAAATGGAGAGAACAAGTCAATAAGCTCCACCACCAAAAGCAAGATCATCTAAAGCTATACTATACGCCATGCCGTGCTTGAATCTTTCAACCAACGTCAACCTCGATGGCATCGACCTCGATCCCATCTTTTCCGAGCTCTCAAAATGTGTCTCCACCATCATGGGAAAGCCAGAGGAAGTAAGCCTTTTTCTTTCAGTTATTAAGTTCCAATCCTGTTCTCGCTTTGCATCTTTGCATAGTTGTTATGATCTGTGTTACAAAGGTTGTGTGGCCTAACTAACGGGCAAAATGGAGAGGGTGTCAAAAGTTTGCTTCAATCATGAAAAAGTCATATACTGAAAGCCCTTTTAGATGTAACCAGCACTGAGGGTTAAGATCAAGCCACTTCAAACCCAACATTTGGTTTTTGTCATAGCTTTTAGATAGAGCTACTTGAATTTTTGTTATACATATGATTAGGTTTTAACTAATTAAGTGGGTCCCGTATTTATTTTTTTATAATATTGGATATGTCTATCCGAGGTTAAGAAAGTCCCAAATAAAAGTAGGTAAATACCTAATGCAAACAAAAAGATCAAAAAGACCCGTTCCTATTGTAAATAAAGATTACATGAGATGCCCCAATAGGGGTAGTCGAGCGGCGTGGGTAGGCGATTGACACAGACAAGGTGCTGGGTTCGATTTTTGCTACACACGTTAGGGACACAAGAAAATTATCCCGTGCTACAGCCTTTTAAAAAAATTACATGAGATTAAAATCTCCTGACAATTGCTCATCATCAAGTCTAATATGAATGCTCCTTATTTCAAGTCTTAAAGTACATATTACTCCTGACAAATTGGTTCTCTAATGACATTTGTATATCTTAATTATTTTAGATGTACTGTTTGATTAGTTACAATATTCTTTAGCGGTTTGAGTGTAAGATTCCTAAGTAACAAGTGGCTTACGTGTTTAATTTTCATCCCAATATCTATTAAAAGTCAACTTTATAGGTACAAATATTTATGAATCAGGTGACTGAAACCTTTATTTTGAATTAATCTAAATGCATAAATATTAAATATTCGTATATTCTGATAATTTGACGGTTAAAGTTGGCTTTTATTAAATGAGAGATTGAATTTTCAAAAAAACTCTATTAGTTGAGTTTGACAGTTTTATTGAGGATAAAATTTCATATGTTAGATAATTAGTAATTAACGATCGAGATTATGTCTCACGGTCTCACATATACTTGAACTTTAAATGTCCTTCTTGAACTTTATTTGCATGTTTTATGGTTTGGAATTTCTTTTATGGCTAGGAATTTATGACATCTGAGTAGAACTAAAATCATATAACAAGTAAAGTGTTTTTCTAGCAATTTCCCATCATTGATAGTGCGAGGTTCTGTAGCTATCATCTTCTTAAATGAATCAAAACCCCACTTGAAAAAAGTAGTATATAGTATAGGGATGCACAACCGGTCCGGACCGGACCGGATAATTACGGTCCGGTCCGGACCGGATAATTACGGTCCGGTCCGGACCGGTGGACCGTAAATTTTTGAAAATGACCGTGGACCGGACCGGACCGTTACGGACCGGTCTAATTACGGTCCGGTCCGAGTTTGGACCGTAAACTCGTATTATTATTTTTATTAAATTTTTAATTAAAAAAATTAATTAAAAAATCAAAATAATATATATTTTTAACTTTATATACATTTTATTAAATATTTTAAATATTTTCTGGAACATTTAGGTCTTTTTTTATTTTTTATTGATATATATCTATTTTTTATGATATATTTTTAATATTTTAATATTTTATATTTATTTAATTTATATTACGGTCCGGACCGGACCGGACCGTAAATCTCTTGGAACGGACCGGATCGGAACGTAACCCGTAAATCAAAAATTTTATGGACCGTAGACCGGACCGTAATTAGACCGGAACCGGACCGGACCGTAATTTTACGGTCGGTCCTGTTCGGGTTTACGGTCCGGTCCAATTTTGTGCATCCCTAGTATATACCATTGAACATTCAACTAAATATCAGACTCAACTCTCTCAGATTTGAAATGTGAACTTGGACCACCATTAAAGAAAGGTGGTTGACCCTAGAGTTCATCTTGCCATGTGAACTTTTCAATTCACTACATTAATCATATAAATAAAAACAAGAATTCACTTATCCATTGGAATTGTGCAGTTTGTGATGGTACTTATGAAGGGGTCAGTAGACATATCATTTGGAAAAAATAAGGAACCAGCAGCTTACGGAGAAGTGGTGGCGATGGGCGGACTCAACTCAGCCGTGAAGAAGAGGCTGATCAATGAAATTGGCGCCATATTGAGAGTCCACTTAAATGTTCCTAATGTTCGTTTCTTTCTTAAAGTGTATGATACCAACATTGGGAAAATGCTCAACCCTAAACTCTGATATATCATATGGACACATGAAGAAGTCTTACTAGATTTTTACAGTGTGAAGAATTCATCAAAAAATTATGTTGATAATAATATTATTACTATGTGGATATTGCTGTGTATTGTACTTGAATGCCAACTTATTTTCTCCCCTTATTAATTTAACAAAAAATTAAAGTGTTATAAATTCTGTCAGTTATAGAGGTTGAGTATTGTTCTTCCCCACTAAGCATTAATACTATGCATTAATTCCAATGTAAATGAGTGTACCCTACATGGTTTGTACTTAGAGGTCTTTTCCCCATTAAATTTGATATGAAGAAATCCATCAAGTTTCTATCAAAGTTTCTCCACGTTTTGCAAAGTGCCACAAAACATTTATCAGGGTATCTAAATATATAAGGCTTGAAGGTAAGTGCAGGTAAGTGATCCAATCTCCTATTTATTTCTGAATATGATGTTGTGATGGTATACATACCTATTTTGAAAGATACATTTTCTTGAAGCGGAATCATGATTCATGAACATTGTCGCCAAGTTGATATATTGTTCCTTGTTGTTAAATGAAAATTTTCAGCTTAGAAAATTGATGCGTATATAAATTTCAAAAATTTGATCAGCTGAAGTTGACATAGTTAAGTTCATTCCTTGGAGCGTTGCGTAAGAAACCAAAAGAAATCATCCATTCAAGAGGTTATATATGTGTAAAAACTCCAACGTCGATAAAGAAAATTTCTGTTTAATGATATTTTACTTGTGAAGTGTAGCCGCTATCTCATAAGGAAGATAAGAAATGACAATATTACATTTAAAATGAGCTTTTTACATTTTTAATTATAGACGTAGTAAAATGGTTTTATAATTTATCTCAATACTAAAATGCAAATTTCTAGCTAACTAACGATATCCCTTCTGTACAATACAATAACCCAAGAAGACACACAAGACAGACTTAGAAGACAATTTCTCGCGCTCAATGTGAGGTCGAAGCGCCTAACGGTCAGCCACTCGGTCTCTGGTCTCAGAGATCGGTGGTTCAAGTTCTTCTGAGTGCATATCCGCCTTGAGTATGGGGTTTGTCCATTTCTTGAGCGATGAAAGTAGTAATAAATTTTTTTTAAAAAAAAAAAAAAAAGATGTGAGGTCGAAGCACGAACAAGTGCAACCAAACACACGCAAGAGGGTATAATTAGGAGCATTACCAAATAAATTTTGAATGGGTGACAAACCTTAATTATGAGATGTTGGGATTCTATTTATGACATAGGCAGTAGTATGGACAACGACTCCCCAAAAGAGACAGGGAACATGGGTAGACAATAGAAATGTGAAAGCAGACTAAACTAGATGATTATGTTTCCTCTCAGCGACACCATTTTGTTGAGGTGTGTCGAAACATGAGGTTTGATGAATGGTCTTATTAGAAGCAAGTAACTGAGAAAACTTATTAGAAGTTTAGTCACCTCCTAAGACATAGCAAAAGCATTTAATGACAGCAGAATGTTGTGCTTGTACAAGAGGTCAAAAGTCACGGTAAATATCCGAAAAATCAGATCTACACTTCATGAGATAGACCTAAGTGTAATGAGTATAATCATCAATAAATGAAACATAATACCTAGAGCCACCCTTAGTAGACATAGGAGCAGGTCCCCACAATCAAATGCACAGTAACAAAGGGAGCAAGAGATGATGAAATACTTTTTGAACAAGGTAAAGCTGAAAATTTTGCAATTTTACAGACACTACAATTTGAAATATCATGAAGTGCCAATTATTCTAATGCTCCTATAGAAGCTAAAAACGCAAACGAAATTCTGAAACAGGACCCAAACGAAAATGCCAAAAGTAGATTTCGGATGACAAAAAGACTTAGACAAAACGCAAATAAATCAACGCTAGATGCAGCTACATCTTGTACTTTGAGTTCATCCAAGACGTAGAGTCTACCCTTCCTACGACCTGTCACAATCTCCTTCTGAGATCGTAGATCCTGCACACAACAAGTAGAAAAAGAAATTGTGACCAATAAGATAGATTCACACAATTGACTGACGTACACAAGGTTTATAGCAAGACAAGGAATATAATACACATCACGATGAGAAATATGAGATGTGATAACACAACCGACACCCTCCAATGACATAGAAGTGCCATCAGTAGTTATAATAACAAGGGATGAATGACGAGATAATGACACAAAAGATGGAAAGCGAGAAGACATATAATGTGAGGCACCCAAATCAATTTTCTATCAAAGTTTCTCCACCTTTTGCAAGGTGTCACAAAACATTTATCAGCTTATCTCAAGAAAAGGCTTGAAGGTAAGTGAAGTGATCCAATATCCTATTTATATCTGAATATGATGCGGAATCACAAACCTATAAACCAAAATTTTATATATGTATTTTTATTTCCTAGTCCCCAAGTTGATATATTATTCCTTTTAGTGAAATGAAAATTTTCATCTTATAAAATTGATGCGTATATAATTTAAAACAATGTGATCAACTGAAGTTAACATAAGTTCATTCCTTGAAGCGATGAGTAAACAGATAGAAATCATCCGCTGAAGAGGTATATATCTGTAAAAAATCCAACTCCAAAGGTTATATATTTGTAAAAAAATCCAACTTCAAAGTATACTACATTGATATTTTACTTGTGAAGTGTAGCCGATGTCTCATAAGGAAGATAAGAAATGACAATATTACATTTAGAAAGAGCTTATACTTTTTTTTTAACTGTAGAAGTAGTAAAATGGTCTTATAATTTCTCTCAATACTAACATGACGACGATATATATTAATTTTCTCTTGTATCTAGAAGAAGGGATTCGAAGAGATGACGTCGGAGATTGAACGGAGAGAAAGAGTTGAACGGAGATGGAAGGGACTAGGGTTCAGAGAGATCGAAGTATTTCATTCATTTCAGTTTATCCAAATGATCCATGTTGCATTTGTATGTATGCTAATTCTTACATTCGCTCTAGTTCAATATTATTTACATTCTTATCAATCTCCCACATTTTTGTATGAATAAAGTGGAGAAAATTGAAGTTAAGATGTAGGATTAGGCACTACGATGAGTCAGGTCAATTCAACCCAAAAATATTAAAGCGACCAACTGTTATCGGACCAGGCCAGACGTGTAAAATTTTGGATAGCCCTGAGCCCCATACCGATCGTTTTTAAGGCTTGTTTGGTTGGCCTAGATATACGAAATATCTGATAAATACAATTAGAGAATGGATCAAATAAAAAGTGCTAGATTGGTTATAAAATGCAAACAAATCTAAACCACCCATTAGATTTCAATCAACGGTTATAATTAAAGAATATTAATTAATACAAAAAATTACAAAAGGGCAATAATGGAAATACACGCATAACATATTTTTCAAATATTCTCATTAATAACAATCCCTTATTTTAAGGGATTGAGTAACCGACTTTCAATTTTTTAAATTCAGACTCATTGATATCCACCCATTAATATTTTTCAAATATTCTCATTAATATCATGTAAATTTCATGTGTTTAAATAGTCTTTTACAATATCCACTACTCACTGCTATATAGCATGAATCACGATTTGATAGAATCATACAATTAATTAATTTAAATTCAGACTACTCATACATTCTGGCATGATTTACGATTTGATAGGATATGATTCTAGAATCATACAATAGCAAACTATGAATCATACCAATTTCAAGTATTTAAATAGCCTTTTACAATATCCACGGCTCGCCGCTACATAACATGGATCACGATTTGCGCAATTTAAGTTTGTAATAGTGTATGACCCATGAATCATATTATAGCAAATCATGAATCATAGTATAGCAAATTATGAATCATAGTATGACAAATTGTGAATCATAGCATAGCAGAGCATGAATCATATCACGGCGAATAATGAATCATAGGATAACAAATAATGAATCATAGTATTGCAAATCATGAATCATGATATAGCAAATCACGAATCATGATATAGCAAATCATGAATCATAATGGGTCATTTAATGAATCGTGTTAAGAATTATAAACCAGAACATAATATAAGATTCAACATATGATTCATGATCTGACATTGTATGATTCATGAATCATACGGGGTCATTTAATGAATCGTGTACTAACAAATGCTCTTAAGCTAAGTGATAACACAATAAGAACCAATTACAACAGACATGTACAAATAGTTCACACATAAGGATGATCTCACACACAATTCTGTATATGATTCATGATTTGCTTCAACATGATTCATGAATCACAGGGGTCATTTACTGAATCATGTTGAAACCAATCCTGGCCAAAACAGCAGCCTCCTCTTTAGAAATATATTGAAGCCTCTTTTCAAAATCATCACCATGTATCCTAAAAATGCCATTCCATATCCTCGAAATAATTCCTTTTTGCTTCTTCTTCACAACAATTTCCTTCTTCTCAACACTTTCTGCAACTCCCTGATCCTTAGTTGAATCCTCAGCCATTCCCTAAACTCCACCAAGCAAAGTAAATAATCAATTTCTGCTTCCACATTGAAACTCATCATTAAAAAACCACACTAGAATCATCAACAACACTCCCAAACCGTATATCCTAACACAGACATACCTCCTGCTAGTCAATCAACAATCAACTCTCCTTCTCCACTAAATCAGTTTTAAAAATTACCAAATCTGCTCTCCAACGGATGGCAAGATCCGTAAAGGCGGAAGATCAACGGATACTAACATCAACAAAAATCAAAATCAAGAAAACAATTCATCTAGTTACAACTAAATCCTCTGACGATTCATTTCGAATCCAAATTTGATAACAATCCACAACAACTGAACAACAATCACATCAACAACAACTTGAAATCAGATATCAAAGTAAAAAACGGATCTGTCCGTACCTTAGCCGGCGATCGGCTGGGTGAGATTCGGCCTTGTCGTCTCGTTTCTTCTTCCTTTGATTGAATTCGGCCTTGAAGAAAAAGAGATTTGGAGATCTCCTCTTGGCTAAAACCCATCAGACGCTACTCAATTCATCGATATGTCACTACTTGAGACAACCGACTGCAATTAAGGTTTCAGATCTATAAATCGAATTAGATTTGGAGCTTCTAGACGACGTACCTCAAATCTGGCGGCGTAAGCGACTACGGTTGTGTTCTTCGATTATGCAAATCGAAAGCTCAAAATCGGAAACGAGGATTGTATGGGGAGAGTGATTTATGGAAGAAAAAAAATCAAAACCGATTTATTTTTGGTTTTTTGTGGACTAATCTGCCCTTCCTTAGTTTTTGAAATCATAATTTCGTATTTAATGTTTCAATTAATTATATTTAGACCCCTAAATTAATAGTCGTCCGATCTGAATATTTAACGGTTGAGATCTCTTTTTATTTTATAACCAAAAGATACTTTTCACCTGATCCTTACTCATACAATTAAATAACCCGAAACACAAAATTACATAAAGGTTTATTTATATGAAATCTTTTTTTGGTGGACTCGTGAGCCCCGCTTTATATCCGTCAATTGCATTTTATCAATGCACGAGATTGCACTAACACTTCAGTGAGACATGTGAGTTGCACATATTTTACCGTGATGTTGCACATGTCATCTACAATGACATGCTGAAATCTTAGAAATTGATGAAATGCAATCAATGGATGCAAATTGGGGTTCACAAGTTCAGTGAGAAAGATGAATTTACATGAGCAAACAATTACATAAATATACTTGCTTTATGCAATATTTGAAACCTGAAACAATTGAAGGCTTTTAGAATGTAGTTTGTTAAAATACGCAGACTTTGACATTTATCTTTATTGCTTTGGTTAGTCACATCTTATTAATATTTGGTGAATTGAACATTTGTAAACAAATAATGCAAATACACATTCAACAGCCATGCAAAATGCACTACAAATGTAAACCTTAAAGTAAAATTCATAATTTGAAGATAAACATACTATGCGAAAATAAGACATTACAAATGTTTGCATCCGAGCTACAAATAAATGGTTTTAAAACTTGTTTCGAAACTAAATTATGATGAATGCTAAAATTAAAGAATCCAACATTCATACACTAGTAAATTTTGAAACATATAACCAGAGGTCTAGAGCAAATGAAAGTACGAATGTAAACACCTTCTAAATAAGGGTGTCAATGAGCCGAGCGTTCGTCAGCTACTCGCGAGCAAGCTCGGTCAAAGCTCGGCTCGATAATAAACAAGCCGAGCTTGAGCATGGTTTCTCGGCTCGATTAATAAACAAGCTGAACATGAGCAGAGGGTGCTCGGCTCGTTTATGTTCGTGAACAGCTCGTTTATTTGCTCGATTAAGACTCGATTATATGCTCGAATATGAATATGATATTTATAATACATATAATGATAGTTTGTTTTAATTGTTTTATATTTATATAATTAATTTGTTTAAAAATATTTATAATTGTTTAGAATTCATTTAATACTCAAATTATGTATTTGTATTATAAATATTATTTTTTGAAATACTCGACTAATGCAGCTATACTCACACTGACAACTAAAAACCAATGAATCCCAAGAAAAACACTCTCTTTCTCTATACTATCTAATTTTGATCCCATCACAATTTAAAATAAATTTTCACTGAATCATATAGCCACAAAACTCATTAATAAAAAGTTGGAAATTAAATCCCAATCGCACTAAGAACACCTAGTGAAACACTTAAAGTCTCATTGCTAAGATCCAAGCCATGTATCAAAATTAATAACGAAGTGACCAAAAGTCGAATTCCGAATTCAACCAATCCTCGAATCTTGAATTCAACTTGTTTTTCAGTTCAAATTCAACCAATCCTCGAATCTTTAATATGTAAAAATATATTTATTTAGCTTGAAATAATACTGATATATTGTAAAAATAAATTAATTAGTGATTTATGGGTATCTTTTATTACATTTTTTCGAAGTTTAGTGTGTATTTGTAAATTAATTTAGAGATCCGGGGACCCTTAAGGATTATTTCCGCGGACCCTTAATAATTAATTTAATTCTTAAGGGTCCGCAGAAATAATCCTTAAGGGTCCGCGGAACATGATCCCACATCGCTCAATGCTAAATGGAATCAGTAGAGAAAGGTGAATAAAAATCCAACCTATTCAATCAAAAATTCACACCTCTCTTAGTCATTTGGCTGATTTGAGTTCGATTTGAGCTCTATTGAGCTTGAATTGAGCATGAGGAGTGTTCTCTATTAGAGCTCGAATATTTTAAAATTTCTTGAGAATAATTTAATATTTTGAGCTGAGCTCGCGAGCCGAGCTCGAGTAGGCAAAAAATTAATCGAGCCGAGCTCGAGCAAGATATATTGAAGCTCGTCGAGCTCGAGCTCGAGTTCGAGAAGCTTAAAAATTAGACGAGCCGAGCTCGAACATGTTGATGCTCGGCTCGTTTACACCCCTACTTCTAAACTCTGAGTATACCACAGTATTCATAGAACAGTACACGTTTAATCAAATGGCCTGAGTAAATTGAAAATAAAATTTACATCTATTTGAATTTTAATACAAATTACTTAGTTAAATTTAATTTACTTTATATATGAAATTTGACGACCGAACAGATCTAACGTTTATAACTTAAGGGTCGGGCTAGGCTTTTGGATTGATGGGATAATTACTACACCCATTATACACTTTGTATAACAAGCAACTCAAGAAGTCGCGAATGTCCTATTGTATAGGCTATTACGCTACACATATTTTATCGTACATGATACTCGTTGCGTATGTCTTCTTTTGCAACAAGGGATTTGCGATACAAATATGGTGCTTCTGTGATGCGAGATGAGGGAGCAGAAGGAATTAGAATTCAGAAAGATGAGAATAATTGTAAATTGTTCTCTGCTTTATTCATATTGTAGTAGTATTTTTATAGTACCATTATAACAGATGGTCAGGTGGTGTATTGACTCCATAACAATCTGTCAGAATAATTCTGATATTCATTCCAACTATTTGGAATATTCTGCAGCAGGATAACGACTAGAAGCTTTTCTCATTCGAGTGATTTTCCTGTCATTTGGTTTAATTTCAAGTCCATCTGCCTTCTCCTTTAGTGATGTACAGTATGTTAACACTGGCAACACACACTATTGCAACTTGTGTGTACCAACATATGCAACATTCTCTATTGCACCATGCAAACTGCGTCACATACATCATAATACGACAAACTTCAAGCGACACATATACTTAGTCGTGTATGAAGATAATTGTTCACTTCCGGGTACTTGTATCCTTTGTAACGTTATAATTTAAAATGACATAAACTGAGCAGCTGAGTAGGATACACAGGCGACGGACTTAGACATTCACTCTCGTGTTTGTGTCAACATTGAATGTAGTTATAAGGAAACATATGCAACTGACTTTGTCATCATATGTCACATGTCTCGAAACTAAACTTTATAAATAGCTACCTTACACTTGGTATTTCGATTCTCTCCTTGACAACTATTCGTCTACTCTTTTTGAGTTCTACAAATTTCAGACACAAGTCAATGTCATAAGCTCTCAATTTAAACTCATGTCATACTTTTTCATACTTCCATATTGTTGTAGGATTAATTTGAATGTATAGTCGATTAAGTTAAGTTTTTATTTGTAGAATTCTCAAAAGATTCGAGGAAAATACCAACTCATTGATATAATTTTTATTCTTTATTTTTTACTCACGAATGTTAATTATATTTGTTTAACTTTTTTAAGGTTTTGGGCATATGTTGGGAGGTTGATAGAGCACTTTTTTATGCTGTTTTAAGTCATTTACACTGCTTAGATTCTAACATATTTTAGTATAAGATTACGCTTTTGGTGTAGTTTTCTATTTCAGGTTTAAAAGAAGAGTTAGAACAAAAGTGCAACAACAAGGCTGAGTCTCGGAATAAAAGACAATAAAGTGACAAAGAGCCAAAGAATATTTCTAAGTTCGGTTTTTGGAGATCAAGATATTTCCAAAGATGATTTTTGAGATAAAGATGATTTCCTACATATTTTCATGCCTAATAATTCGTGGAAACCCTACGAGGCAAGAGTATAAATACCAAGCTTCATGGAAATCACAAAGGGGGCGATTTTAGAGAGGAGATCAGCTGCGCAGATAGAGAGCGGAGCGCGCTGCCGACGCGAGCAAGAGACGCATCATTCAGATTTGCTATTTACTTCAGTTGTTCAATATTTATTTTTGATATGTATACATTCAGTATGAGTAGCTAACTTACCGAATTCGGTTTGGATTCAGATCTATGAATGATATGTTTGAGGTTTTGTTCCTAATTGCATGATAAGTTTAGTATTATTATTCCAAGCTCAATTGCATGATAATTAGGTTAGACAATTAAGCGAAGCCTTGCACCGCAGACTTAGTTGTAGAATCTGTTGTCTATCGTTAAACTATCAGAAGTACGTGACTGTGAATGATAGGAGTAACACTAGAATAGTCGATAGCTATCTTGACCGGATTCGTGGTTGACTAGACTAGAATTGAATAATAATATCATACGGACCTTGACCGGAATGTATGTGTAGGTTATTAAGCTGTGACAGGACCTTAACCGGCGTGAACTTTATATCATGTATCTTTAGTGACCAATGATAGACATAGAAATTCATAGTGAAGAATCTGAACCGAGCTCATCTCTCTAGATTTTATTAACATCTTCAGTAACTGCTGTCTGATTGTCAGCCAGTTCCACGTGCGCAACAGTTTCTTTTCTTTTAATTACTTTCACTCACAACCTCAATTTTAGTTTGTAGATAAAAGAAGATTTCTCACCGTTCCCTGTGGATTCGACCCCAGCTTGCCAATACTATACTAGTAGGAGAGTCGGGATAAATTTGCAGCACTCAACGACGTGCTCGTCAGAGGTTCTACAACTAAAGGTACAAGGCGTGTTCTTTATGTTTGAATCACACTGATGCTATTATTTGACCGAGAGAATGGAGTATCAAGTACACCGCAGATGGTTAGACAAGAGTTACCAGCACTAGTACAGATTATATCTTCAACAGGGCTTGTTATAAAGCGCTGTTAAAAAAATTAGATCTTTCACATCGCTTTAAATAGAAAGCGCTGTAATAAATGTATTTAACACAGCGCTTCTTAAGAAAACGATGTACAAAATATACAACAGCGCTTTTATTATTAGGCGCTGTCTTAAGTAATATTTTTAACAGCGTTTTTCCAGAAAAGCGCTGTTAAAAATACTAATTAAAACAACGCTTATATAAAAAGCGCTGTCAAATGTTTACTGCAGCGCCTTTTCATAAAAGCGCTGTCTAAAAATAATTTATTTAAATTTTATTTAAATTTTATTCAAGTTTTATTTAAATTTTTTGAAACTAAGTAAAAATAATAATGCGCTGATTTTTAACTTAACTTATTAAAGCGCTTGATACATAATAGAGGATGGTGAGTTTTTGGAACAACAAATGGATCACCCTAAGAAAGTGCACGTTATAGGTGCATTTTAGCAGTTTTTGAGCTCCCGATGTCAGAATTGGGCCCATAATATATCGTTTCGAAGAGAACGACGAGCCGACAAACAAAAAAATGGTCTTTGTTGGGCAAATTCCATCATTTACTATTTTATTTTGAATTTTTAGTATTTTTCCATTATTTTCGAATATTTTATTATTTTTGTTTTAGAGTTTTGTTGTTTCCCTATATAAGGAAACGTAGTTATTATTGTTAGACAGTTGATTTTGAAGTTTTCTGATTTAGAACATTAGTTAAAATGCTAGTTGAACTTGAGAGGGATGTATGCTTGGAGTGATGACATGTATGCTTGGGAGTGATGGCATGTATGCTTGGGAGGGATGACATGTATATATGCTTGAGAGGGATGACATGTATATATGCTTGGGAGGGATGCATGTATATATGCTTGGGAAGGATGGCATGTATATATGCTTGGGAGGGATGACATGTATATATGCTTGGGAGGGATGACATGCATGGTAATATTTTGTCCAAGTGATGTTGGCAACTATTGTGCTTGGAGGTGTATATATTATGACTAATTTATCATGTTTCAAATAATAAACTCATTTATAACAGCGTTTAATTTAAAAAAGCGCTGTCGTAATTAGGGTTCTAAACCCTGAACCCCGAACCCTAACCCTTAATTCAAACTCTAATTATAACAGCGTTTAAATAAATAAACGCTGTAATATATATTAAAATTAATAATAAAATAATTACTTTTAACAGCGTTTAATTTAAAAAAGCGCTGTCGTAATTAGGGTTCTAATCCCTGAACCCCGAACCCTAACCCCTAAATTCAAACCCTAATTATAACAGCGTTTAAATAAATAAACGCTGTAATATATATTAAAATTAATAATAAAATAATTACTTTTAACAGCGTTTAATTTCAAATAAACGCTGTAAATTCATAATTAATAATTTTAAATCGAAAAAATTTATATATTACAGCGCTTATTTCTTGTAAAAGCGCTGTAAAAGACATCTTTTTAGTATTTTTAAGTTTAAATAATCAGGTTATATGTTTTAAAGGTGTTGTTAAGTTAAGAATTTAAAAACTCAATAAGTAACATTCAATTTATTAAAATATCATGAGAACATATATAAGCATTTGAAATCGTTGTCATTTAAAAATTTGTAATGTGTCTCTTTACTAAGCAATAGGTTGAACAATGTACATTTTTGATCAACTATACTTTTCATTAATCAAAACACAACAAAAATGCAAGTAAATAATTATTTTGAAGTAAATGAGTTATTAGCTTCATAAATCAAATTTTCAACTAAATTTGTTTTTTACAAATCAATAAATTCTAAAGAAAAAACAAAACAAATATCAACGGTTTACAACAGCGCTTATTATGTTTAAGCGCTGTTGTAAATATTATACGACAGCGCTTAAACATGATAAGCGCTGTTGAATGTTTTTTTAATTCGATTTACTTTAAAAAAATACTCTTTAACAGCGTTTAAATATTTTAAGCGCTGTTAAAGAGAGAAATGACGTGATTGGTCGACTCAGTTTCGCACGGATTTTAATCCCAATCGTTGCTTAAAATAATCTAACGGTCCACATTCCATACTTAAAATTTCGGAATTTTTAATTACGCGCCCAAACTTCCCGCTACAATCTTTCTATATATATCAAACTTTACATTGAAATTTTTGTTTCACAATAATTTTAGTTCTTCACCGATTCCAGTGAGTATAAACACCTTTTTTTTGTTAAGCTTTAGTGTTTTATATTGAAATTTTTGGTTGAGCTTTTATGTTTTGCTTCGTTTTATATTAACACCATGATATTAACATTGTTATTTTTTTTGCAGATTTGTCAAATTTTGAGATAATGTCGAAGGGAATGTGACAAATTCAAGACGAGCACCGAGTTCAGCACGAAGAAGGCTAGGGTTTTAGTCAAAAATCGATTTCAATTTCATTGTAATATTACGATTTAAATAAAATTGATTATTATTAAATTTCAAAAACCGTTTTTTGTAATCCCTGAAAATATTATAATAAATATCTTATTGCGAAATATTTAACAGCACTTTGAATTATTTAATATTTGAATTATTTTAATTTTCTAATTATTAAAAATAATAATTATTTTACAGCGCTTAAATAAAAACGCTGTGTAATATGTTAATTAAACGACCTCGTTTTTGGTTTTACGCGTGGTTGTGAGTAATTACTTTTAACAGCGCTTTTTTCTTGATCTTTAACAGCGCTTCTTGAAGCGCTGTTAAAGGGCAAAAAAAGCGCTGTTATAAATCTGATCTGTAGTAGTGCAGTGCGAAAGAAATCAATATATTCAATGGTCAGATTGAATTAAGAGAGGGCCCCCGCCTACAGTTAGGCTTTATCAAACATACTTTGTCATCGGTATTCGACGCTTAGGAAACAATTCTATGATCGACCTCATTTGCAAACACTGAGTGAGACATATTCTTTGGATGTCATGCATATTGAGAAGAATGTGTTTCCTAATATATTTGACACAATACTTGGACTAAAAAAGGAAAGATAAAAGATGTTTTAAAGGCTCATTTAGGTCTAAAGAAACTTGGAGTACTTATGTATCAATGGCCTACGGAGATTAGAAGAAATATTGTTTTACCGCCAGTGGCTTTTACAGTATTACCCGAAGAGAAGATGGAAATAATTGAGATGATACGAAATGTTAATTACCCTCATGGTTATGGTGAAGGTTTGAGAAACAAGATCAATTTGAGTGATAAGAAGTTCACTGGATTGAAGACACATGATTGTCATGTCTTGTTTCAGGGACTTCTTCATATTTCTATTCGACTTTATTTACGACCTCATGTACTGGAGCCTCTTATTTCGTTATCCTTTTGGTTTCATTATCATGTTATATTGCCAAGCAACCTCCTCTTATTTCGTTATCCTTTTGTGGGTGTTTAAGTCAAAAAAATTTGAAGGGGTGGTTTTTGTTCAAATTGACGTATTGGAAGGGTGGTTTTCGCTAAAAAAACCTTTATAAATATCTTCCTGCGCTTTTAATATTAGCTAAAAATAACTCTAATATTTAACAGCACTTTTATTTTGAACGCTATAAAATCAAAAAATTCTTTCAATTTTTTATTTAATTTACTTTAAATAAGAACCATTTTACAGCGCTTAAATTCAAAAACGCTGTATAAAGCGCTGTTGTAAGTTTGTAATTTAACAACGCTTTTTTAAACGCTATAATATCAAAATATTCATTCAATTTTTTTTCAATTATTAAAAATAACTAATATTTTACAGCACTTAAATTATAAAACGCTGTAAAATATGTTAACTTTACGACAACACTTTTCTTTTCTAAGCGCTGTTGTAAGTGTATATTTTTAACAACATTTTTTATTTTTAGCGCTGTAAAAAAATATAAATAACAGTGTTTATATTTTAAGCACTGAAATATATACAATTTAAGACAACGCTTTTTTGAATAAGCGTTGTCGAAATTGTAAGATATAACAACGCTTTTCCTGATTTAAGCGCGGTTAAAAAGGTCAACAAACAACAGCGCTTCTTATTTATAAGCGCTGTTATATCTTACTGACATACAACAAGACTCGATTTAACAGCCTTCTTGAAGCGCTGATAAAGGGTCAAACAAAGCGCTGTTAAATGGGTAATTTGTAGTAGTGACTGCCATCTCGTCCGAAATCAAATACATGGTGAATATATGTGATAATATTGATCAGTTACGGATATTGAGGATGAATATCCGCAATACTATAATTCATATCATTTGCTTTCCTTTCATGTATTATTGTCCTCTAAGACTTGCGCCATGTAATTTCTATATATGTGTATTTTTATATCAATAAGACAGGAAATCATTTTCCCCATGTCTGTCAAAATCTTTACAATGTGCTATTTGAAAGTAGCCACCACCCATGCGAATAGCTACTACATGAATTTATTGTTTGCTAGTAGTCAATAATGTAATCCACCTCAATAATGTAATCCACCTCAATTAACCCCTCTGTTTATTTGTTCTTCTGCATCAAACATTATGTCAGTACAACCACCAAATTTGAATTTGAATTTGAATTTGGAGTTTGTAGTTTTGTAGTTTTGTAGAGTTCTTCTGCCACCAGACCAACTTGGATGTATCTTAATTCCAATTTGAATACTACAAAAGCATCATCAGAGGATATCCCCTGAACAAGAACCAAGTGGCTTCTCAAGTTGCAACAATATGACCGACTGAAAATGAGAAAAACAATAGAAACTAAATAAGTTAGTCTATAGCTTGTGTGGCCAATCCCAAGTAAAATAAATAAGACTAGACAGAACACAACTTGCAGCAAATTAAATCTGTCTGGAAGTTTCTAGCAGCACGTTACTAACCATTAGTCATTATTCCCTCCGTCTCTCTTTGTTTGTCCAAAAGCATTAAATACACAGTTTTTAAGGAAAAAAGAAGATATAAAATGTGTGGTTGAGAATAAATGATTTATAAAATATATGAGTAAAAAGTAGAATATGTGGTTAATATTAAAAGAAAGTGGACAAACTTAAGGGGACACCCAAAATAGAAAGTGGACAAACATTTAAGGACAGAGGAAGTAGTATACACTTTAATTAGCAGAAACACAACTTGTGGCATGACCCATCGCTATCTTCTAAGGCAATCCATCAGTACCATGTCTTAATTAGATCTTTTTTATCATGCGTATAAATAATACTCTCTCCAGGTCATTTTGTTTATTTAAAAGAATATACTTCAATTAGCATCAGGTATGAAATGCGCGACTGAGAATGAGGCGGTTCTTAAGTATGAATAAATAAGTAATTTATGTGATTAGTGTAAAGTTCAAGAAGGACAATTAACTTTTGGTAAGCTTGAGACATATTCTTGTTGATTTCTAATCATCCAACAGATGATATTTAATCAAAAAATAATCGTTAACTCGATCCAATTCTCTGTATTGTTTGCAAATCCAATCATTCAATTAATTAAAAATCAACTTTAATCTTATTCGTTAGATTAATCAAATCAACGCCTCACAATTTATCCCCTGATCATACAAATATATAACATCTATCATGATCTTAACTATATGTGATTATTAATTACTCAAAGTGAATAAATATTAACAGACATTAGAAAGAGAAAGTCGACACCACAATAACACTAAAAGAGTATTATTGATAAGTTCATCGTAGAAAACACATACGTGAATCAAATTCATATATTATCAATTTTCCCACAAATATACTAAAAAATCCTTATTTTATTACACTGGATTTAAATTAAAAGGTAGATTGATCAAAGTGCTGCGAAGGTCTCGCCAAACCCTAATCCAATAATGGGCGTTTTTTAGTATTTCTTCCAAGTTCCATTATTCTCAACTACTCGTTTGAATAATATTTGTTTGATTTGATAAGCTTCATCTGATCAAGTTATAACCTGGAGTCTTCAACTATTTAATGACCCAAATCGAACTCCAGTTGTGGAATTTTGTAGACCAAGTGTTAGACATTAATTAATTTAATAAATATGCACTTAATGCTACGCTGCAACTTGCATAAACCCTAGTTGTCAATACCACCACACAACTATTAAAGTATTTATTGACTTGTTTTGTTTAGTGTGGTACCCCATACAACGGTCCAATGAAACACAGTGAATGCATATACTAGAGCCTTCTATTGGATTCATAATCATACATTGGTTAATCATCTTCATGTGTAGAAATTGTGTATAAAACTTTTAATTTCAACATCAAATAACATCTCTTATAAAGTTACATTTCATTTTTTTATTACATATAAAGTTACATTTAATGGTTGATTTCAAATAATCTGACGGAGGAGCTTTAAAGTTAAGGAAAGCTCTTTTTGCAAATTTAACCGTCAAAATTTTATAAAATCAATTTAATTCCAACAGTTTAATTAATCAATTAACGATTTCAATTTTTTCATTTCGTATTACAATAACTCAATGTCTCGCATGATCCTAACCTATATATATATATAAATTTTCTCACGTGAATCCATCTTTTTGGTGGGCTCGTAAATCTCATCTTTGCATACATAATTGCATTTTATTTTGGAGAGACTGTGTCAACACATAAATGAGACATGTGAGTTGCACTTGTTTAGCATATGACATTTCACATGGCATGTGCATGACGTGGTACAATTTCAGTCGTTGATATAATGAAATCAACAGATGCAAAGTGAGAACAAAAAACATGGATCAACATGAACAAACCTCTATATATAATCATTTTTATTTCGTTCTTTGTTGTAGCAATTAAATTGTACAAGTCTCATTGTATCATGAATCTAAATATAGATCTGATCCAAGAGTCGTATGTATAAATTAATTTTAAATTAAACTAAATTATCTGCACACTCATCGACAACCAAAAAGAAAAAAATCTATTTGGTGGCTGAAGCAACAGCTTTGCTCTTGCCCTGAGCAATCCGAGCGAGCGACTGCAAGTTGCACCTTATTATCGTATCAACAAAAACACACGTATCATCCTTAGTGTTCCCAGCTGGAACATCAACTTCATATGACTCCACCACTACCGTCTGATCACCAGCCCCTGACGAGTGCAACGTAGTCACCGATCTGTAATTAGACAGTCTGTGATCTCCACCCACAATGCTAAACCCTATAACATGTCGATCTTCGTCTAGAATATCGAGTCTCTCGGTTGACCTGGCGGCTGGGAGTCCGGAGATAACTTGCACCTCACGTAAGGTCCCTACAGCTCTTCCATCGCCAGCGATGAGCTGACAACTTTTGAGAAAGTGTTTGTAGGCTTGAGGGTTGTCAAAGCGGCGAAGGAGAGACCATACGGTAGAGATTGGGGCGGAGATGTTTTGGATGATTACTGAGGAACATTGGTCTTGTGTGATTGTATGGGTGTGATAACGTGACACCGTGTCAGGCACGGTTTGGTCTGCATGGAGTGCTGAGTAGAGTCTTCTGATCTTGTTTAACACTTCTTGCTCTTGTTTTTGTTGTTGCTGGTGGTGGTTGTACGCGTGGTGGCATAGCATGGTCTCTGTTGCGCCGGTGGATGTGTGGAGAAGCATGGTGGATTGTGGAGGGCTTACTATTGGCATCCTTTTGAGCTTTCTTGCTTCTTGATATTCGTCTTTATATTCTTGAGAGAGGTTTCAGCGTTAATAAGAGATTTAAAGAAAGAGAGAGTAAAGAATTGTTTTGGTTTATGGAGGAAAGAGAGATGGAAAGGTGTTATATAAGGAGGATTAGGCCAGTAGGGTTATAATTTGTTTTGATTGGGAAGTTGTGAAGTAGGGTGGTGGATGGGGGTGTGGGTCTGTGGGGTGCCAAATGAAATTCATGTGCTACTTTCTTTTAAAATTTGCCTCAACTTGTGCCTTGTTTTGTTGTGCACTTGATCCAAGTTGAAGATTTCCAAATAAATTTGCATTTTAAAATTGGGAATTATTTACTAAAAATATATTTCTACCCCTCAAGATAAGACTGCCACTAAGTTAAATTATTGTAATGGCAATTTGAGATTAGTGAACATTATATTTTGTGGATGTATTACATGAAGTCATTTTTGTTCTAGTGCATTATTTTCTTCTGATTGTAAATATTTATGTTCTTTGTTACAGAAGATGTAAAAAATTAATTTGGACAAGCAAAACAATGTTTTAGCTAACTTCTACATAAATGATACTTTATTGGGGAAATAGTAAAGTGAATGTTCTATAACTTGAAAAAGAGGACATTTATAGAGGTCGTATCATATGAACCTATTTAATTTAGTGAACTTATGAACTCCACTTTGTATCCGTTGATTTATTTTATCTATGCATGAGATTGCATCACATCATTGCACTTGTCATGTCCAATGTCATGTGCAATATCAGAAGCAATATATGTGCAACTCTCATGTCTCATTAATGTATTGATACAATCTAGTGCATTAATAAAATGCAATCAACTGATGCAAAAGTAGAGTTTACGAATCCACCAAAAATATATATATCCTCATGATACGATCTATATATATAGGTTAGTAGTTACTAGAACATCACATGTTTTCGAATATTAATATCATGCAAGTTGACAAGCAGGTAGACTTTTTTGAGATGATTTTCCAAGAGGGGGAGCCATAGTGGGACGTGGTCCAGTGATGGTTCGGTTATGGTCCAGGAATATATAATATATCATATACACTTTAATATTTATAGGAAGCACCGATTATTAGGAGTGCAAATGAGCCGAGTCGAGCCGAGTATCAAGTTGCTCGAGCTCGACTCGAATAAAATTATTTGTGCTCAAGCTCGTTCGAGCCTCTATAGTGGGCGCTCGAGCTTGGCTCGATAAAATATTGAAATAATCGAGCTCGTCTCAAGCTCGATGTTTCATCTCAAGCTCGATTTTAGAGCTCGTCTCAAGCTCGATTCAAGCTCGATTTTAGAGCTCATCTCAAGCTCGATTAGAGCTCGAATCAAGCATATTTAAGTGGTACATGGGCCATTAAAAAAATTAAGGTCCAACCCACATTTGCCGCTCAAAGCATCATTGCTGTTTATACTATACTTGTTTTAAAATTTACATACACACAGACAATGTGGATATAAGTTTCACAATCTTAATATTGTGTATTGATTTTCACTTATGTTTTTATCCCATATCATTTAGTTTGTTGCAAATTGTCTGTGTTATTATATTTATATTTCTAAAGTTCTACTACTACCTTATTTTTACAATAATTATTAATACGTTTTAACTATTTTTTATTATATTTTAATATATATTAATATAAACGAGTAGTTCACGAGTTTATCGAGCCGAGTATTAATATGTTCATGTTCGGCTTGTTTAATAAACGAGTATCAAATCATGTTCGAGCTTGACTCGTTTAAATTCGAGCCGAGCTTTGACCGAGTACTTTCACGAGTAGCTCGCGAGCGTATCGGTACACTTGCACCCCTACCGATCATCTAAACAATATATACACTTTATCAACATTTGTGTACATGTATAAGGATAATGAAGTACGCACCGATCATCTATGCGTACTGAATCTATTTTGGACAGTTTAACCCCTAAATGCCAGACCCCTAGTGTTTTAGGTTTAGTAATAGTCGAGTGCATTTTGGTAAATTTTTAAAAATTAGCAAATTATCCTTAGTCATAAAATTATTGATCGGCCAAAATGAGGTGTTTTGTAAAAAAACCGCTAGGTACACAGTACACACCGATAATCGATGCGCTTAACAACATTCATATTATAATGTGCACCAAATAACTAGAGAAAAGTAAAATCAAACATAGATAAACATCAGCAAGAATTAGGTAAAAGCCTAAAAGGAATTAGTTTCTTATAAAGAATCAGCTAAAATAATTGACGACTTGGATAATCTAGGGTCAATTTGGAATATCAAAAAATAATTATTGATTAAATACAGTAATAAATAAATTCATAAGGAAGGTAGTTGCGATGTTAGCGCAAAATTAGCAAAGTTTCAATATTCTACTTACAACTCTCATCGAACTCTTGATTCTCGAAATAAAAATCAGTTTTGTGAATCAGACTCGACGAATATTGTACAACAAATATTGATTTTTGTGTTAGGCATCGCATTTGGTCTGGCAAGCATGAAATCAATTCCATAACATTGTTCCTCTGCAACTTAAAGCCATAGCATTTCCGGCTTGTGTTGGTCATAAATAATTCTTTTTTATTATTACTATTTCATCGCTCAAGAAATGGACAAACTCCATACTCAAGGCGGATACTCAAGACCAGAAACCAAGTGACTGACTGCTAGACCGCTAAATGACTCTTTGAATTTATGAGACGGGATCTAATTCGATTAATTCAAAGAATAATAAATCGTCAAAATATTATTTCCAAAATTATGAATTAATTATATCAATATAGAATTAAACATATTTAATATGTTAAATTAAGATTATATCAATATTTAGGGTTAAGTTCTAGAGATACATGTAGTTTTTGTGGGATGGAGGAACATCATCTCAATTGTTGAAAATTCTTATAACTTATAATCGTTGAATTGATTAATATAGCGGTTGCAATTAATGTTGGTTTTTAATTAAATTGGACAGTTGGATTTGTAAAATGCAGAGGTGCATGGTTGAGAGTGACGGTTATTAATTTACCATAATAGAATCAACAGACAAGATGTTGTCCCTCTGTCTCACAAAAATTTGATGGACCGTCACGAACCCAATCCATATCATCTATCCTCAAACGCCACTTCAGCTTATGTGTGATCATGTTGTTATCTTTTAGTAGTATAAGTAAAACTCTAAAGCAGCTAAATAACCCACGTGAACCACTACATCTTCAAACATGTTTGGCATTGCCTGCCTATACTATTTATAACTACACCCTTTTATAGCATAAATCCAAATTTACATTATCTTCACATTTAGCACGATTATGCATGCCAGGCTAGTGGTCTCCGATAACGTAATCTATTCAAGAGTCTTACCATATACGAAGTAGGGTTTGAGTTTATATAACCTGATACAAAATGACTAAAATACCCCTATTATTAATAATATATTACGCTAATATCCCTCTCAAATCCATTGAGAGTTTGTCAACCGAGAGTTTGTCAGCCGAGAAATGGAAGCACGCAATGGTGCCTTCGTAAACAAATCTGCAATTTGAAGAGAAGAGGAAACATAAGGCAATGCAATCGTGCCAAGCTGTAAATGGTGACGAGTGAGATGACAGTCAATCTCAACATGCTTAGTCCTATCATGAAAGAATGAGTTACGAGCAATTTGGATGGCACTCGTATTGTCACAGTATAGTGGTGTGGGATGATGAAGAGTGACACTCAAATCAGTAAGTAACCGACGTAACCAAACAATCTCACATTTAGTCGTCGCCATAGCGCGATACTCAACCTCGGTGGAAGAATGAGAAATGACATCCTGCTTCTTGTTCTTTCAAGAGATGAGAGAATCTCCAAGAAAAATATAGAATCCAGTAGTAGACTTACGATCGGTAAGTGACCAGCCCAATCAGCATCAGAGTAGGCACGCAGTTCTAATGAAGAGGATGAAGGAAACAAAATGCTCTAAAACTGAGTCCCACGAAAATATCTAAGAATACGCAAAACAGCAGCCCAATGAACTGTGGTAGGAGTAGTGACAAACTAACTTACAACATGAATAACAAGTGCAATATCAGGATGAGTAACTGCGAGGTAAACCAAGCACCCTACCACTGTACGGTACATGCTTGGATCAGATAGAGGAGATCCATAAGAAGGAGAGTAGCGAGCATTGGTCTCGAATGGAGTGTCAACAGTCTTGTTATCAGTGAGACGAGCACACTCAAAGAGATCTGCAATATACTTTGATTGCGAGAGAAGATAACCTTTTGGAGAGCATGCCACTTCTATACCAAAAAATAACGCAACGAACCCAGATCTTTCATAGCAAAACACTGAGCCAAGTCTTACTTCAATGATTCAATTCCATCATAATCATCACCGATAATAATCATATCATAGACATACAGGGATTGAAGTATACAGCCTGCACCTGTTTCCTTAACAAATAAAGCAGAATCATACTGATTTGGAATAAAATAAAGAGAGGTGATCAGTGTGGAGAACATAATGTTTAATTGATTTGAGATCTTCCTTGAACTTAATGCTTGTTTCTATTTATTCGTCATTAAATGTTGGACCTTTGAAACCACCTAAACTTACCATATTACTAGGGTTTAACAGAAGCATGGCTCCCCTATGTATGTTCGAAAACGTTTTGATGCAGGTCGGTGAATTTAAGATGTTAGTAAATTTTATGTAATAGAATTGCATAGTGCAGACGAAGATGATCCTCCTGTCCTACTCATCGGAAGACCATTAATAGACGAAAATGCAAATTGACGTGTAAGTGAAATTGCTATCTTTTAATATCAAAGGCATTGTCACGGAATTTAATTCGCAAGGACGTATTCTAGGAACGCAGATGAAATGTGAAGACACACTTGCCAGATTGTGAAGGTAAAAATAAATATAATTATATGAATACTGAACGATTTGAAATAGGAAAAAGATGGGATGCCAAGGCCAATCCCCTAAACCATCAACAAGGAGCTCAAATTATTCTATGAGAAGTAGGAGAGTCAAGCTCACGAGAACAGTGGCGAGGTAAGTGCACCAAAGAGTCAACTTATACTAAATGGATTTTAAAATGATTTATAGAAAGTTTGAATTAATGCACCCTGAGGCATCCAATATCTTATAAACGAGGTATCATCAAGACAACGACGTTAAACCAGTGCACTTATCGGGAGGAAACCCGAGTGTATTTAGCTATATTTCTAGTCTTTCGTTAATTGTATTTTATATTTAATGTGGTACGGTAACTAGTGCGCATTTAATGCGCGTGTTTTCTTATTCTCAGGTGTTCAATGCTAATTTAGGTGCACAAATCTCGAGAGTACCGCAGGCGGTATTGAATTTTCAGCCACGGACTGAAATTCTTTACCGTCCATGGAAATAAATTTTTCATGGTTTGCGGTAGTAGCTGGTTGACAGAGCTATTAACCGGAAAAATAAGAAATTGAGAATCTGCAAGCTTATCCACCACCACCACCACCATGTTTTAGCTATTTTAGATTGTTTGAATCTTTTGTCCCCCCTCTTCTTGTTTTGTCGTGAGGACACGTCATATTTCAAAGTATGGGGAAAAAGATTCGAGTCGAGTCATTTTTTTGAATCTTTAGTTATTTTATGAGTCGAAGAGGAGAACTATCATTGACATATTGTGATGAAATGTAGATTTATATGAGCGATGTTCTGATCTATTAGTTTGTAATGTATGTGCTTGCATGTTATGTGTGAGATATGTGCTTAGTGATATACATTCTTTTGAGTTGGGATATCTTAGGATGTGGAGTTGACAGAAAAATATCCTAAATGGAATTTACATACATTTCACGATTTGCATGAATAGTTGTGTGAGTTATGTTGGCACTCCGAATTTTGAGAAAGATTGTCTGTGTAGATTGTTTATTGACAATGAAAATTTATTTTAGGGGTAATTGCAGTAAATCACCATTATAATATGGTGTTTTGCAGTAAACCACCATTATAAAAAAAATTCGAAACGAGTCTATTATAACATCGCCGTTAACAGAAAACCACCAATTTAACTGTTCCGTTAGAGATTGTAAAACACGCGCCATACGACGCGTGGGTATATAACTTTAATTCAGACAATTTTAAAAAACCATCATTATAATGTCTTGTTTTGCAGAAAACAACCATTATAATGTCTTGTTTTGCAAAAAAATCACCATTTTAAAAAATAATCACAAATGACTTTGGTTATGATTGTGGCTATCTTTGATTAGTAAAGCAGTACACGTTTATTAATTTATAATTCATACTAGACACGAAACCTAATGAAGCATATTTATAGTTGCGGGTGTGGTGAGAAGCTGTTATATTTTAGGTCAGATTCGATCTTTAAGATCAATATAGAAAAACAATTAGAGTTTAAAAGTAGTGATATAGTAAATCATATTTCGTAAGATAAAATGAGAAAGTTATTTATATTTAACTTCCATCGAGTTTAAGAGAATTGAACCGCGCAGTCGATAATCATTAAACATTGATGATAAACTCTCAAACAAGAGTTTCTTGTATTTCTTACATTATTTTCTTCATTGACTTCCATCGAGATTAAATTGAAGCACTATGTAGCTTGTAGATACTTATCAACGAGTAAAATTATCGTATGAGCCTCTGATCTAGCATGAACAGTGCAGGTGATAGTATTCTGATAATAAGTTATTAAAATGGTGGTTTTTTGTAAAACTGAGATTATAATAGTGGTTTTCGGTAATTAATTTCAATATAAAATAATATTTTATTGCCACATGTACACGCACTCAACGGAAGTTTTAACGGAATAATGTCATTGGTGGTTTTCTGTTAACGGCGATGTTATAATATACTCGTTTCGGAAAAAAAAATTATATTGGGGGTTTACTGCAAAACACCATATTATAATGGTGGTTTACTGCAATTACCCCTTTATTTTATATTGGTTATTGACAAGTGGCGACAGTTAGGAAGAAAACCGAGATACTTCCCACTTGAGCACTTGCGCTAATCAATGGCGCCAGTCAAAATAAGGCAAGTCAATAATTAAAAAAAGATAAAACAATAAAATTCGCAAAAGAAAAAGAAAAAGAAAAAAGAGATAAAAAAGAAAGAATAAACGTTTGTTGCCAATAAATTTATGTGAGTTGGATGTTTCGGGCGATATTAAATAAAACTCGACTGTTAGTGCAATTATGATCGTGAATTGAAGAATGGAGTTAGAGCTGTAGATGATTATCGCCACATTGTCCATTTATATATCTTGACTTGAAGGTTAATATTGATCGTTATTGACAATGAGTGTAAGCTTGTATGTTTGTGATCTTTTTGATAGTAATTATGTGTGCCATTAATAACCGTCCAAATGTGTTTAATGCTGAAGGTAAAGCCTTGTTGTTTGGACTTTGTATGTTGGAAGCTCTATCCGTAACAAATGTTATTATTGAAATCGACAACATTAAGGTGTTTGATTGAGCATCATTTCTTCAATATTTAAAAATATCTAGTAGGTATTCTAATAAGTGGAACTATAGTGGAACTATTATGGAACTAGTGGGTATTCCTTCAACATTAAGGTGTTTAAAAGATGTATTAGCAAAACCCGTTAGTGGAACTATTGTGTTATTCTAATTGGGTAATTGTTACATTTTTTTGAGACTCAAGCAGTAATAGAAGATAGAACTAGAATTAGGTAAGATCTCTAGCAGCACTATCTAATTAAGACAATTACAATTCATTGGATTGATTCATGTTTGATCAATGATTACCGATGTAATAAGATTCCGTGAACTTTATTTCTCATTTATTAGTAAAACTCTTAGTTGTTAGTTAACATTCACTATATAAAACCCCTTTTAGGGTACAATATTATTTCCTCTTGGAATCGGTCCTACTTATTGCTACACTAGTGTTCAGTAGGTTTGCAGTGTAATCGACGCGCTGTCAGAAGTTGACAAAATATAAAGAAAAAACTCGTTGATTCTACATAATACCGAGAAATTGATAAACAATTTGAAAAGAAATAATGAAAACTTGATAAGAAAATGGAAACCTTAATTTTTTATTCAACATCAAAAAACTGTTAGACAAAATAATGAACAACAAGTTTATTTATTAAACTACATTAAGTACTAAAACGAAATAAACCCTAACCAAATAAACGACTCAAAAACCCGCTTAATTGGTCGCATCATAGACAAATGAAGAAAATAGGTCAATAGAAGCTAAACAATCAAAACTAGTTTAAACATGATGGAATAAATTAAAAATTGCTAATGAACATGAAGATGATAATCAATGTGAGAGTACAAATAAGAAAAAAAGAACGTTCATTTTCAAAATAAAAAATATATTTTGGACACCCAAAATAAATTAAATATATACTATTAGATGGAAGAAATATTAAATAAGAATGGTTAGGTTAAAGATTTACTGTTCTTTGATGAGGAATGAGACTTTCATTTGATGAGGAGGTTAAAAAATTAACTGTTCCCAAGTGGGATTAAAATTGCTACTCGAGACCAATGGCAATTTGGACCTTTGTGCGGTTGTGCGTATGGGTTATCTGGTTCCACTATTTACTTTATCTCAGTTTTGTGAGCGGTAATTGGCTACAGCTGAGATTGTCTCTTACTGGTTCAACAAGTATGTCGACAAAACTAAAAAAAACAAGTATGTCGACAAAACTAAAAAAACAAGTATGTCGACAATAATCGTAATTGGCTTATCCTTATCTGTTATTGTCAACTTGTAATTCAAGCTTTTATTTTAGAGTACAGTTTGATGGATCGGGAGTTAGTGCATACTGATTTTTCGGAAGCTCAACACCTATTTAGATCAACACATATGAATTAGACGTGTTTTGATTAATTTTAATAAATGCAACCGCAATTTGAAGTTAAATTATACACTCCGACCATTTCTCAACCGAGCCCATCTCTCACCTCCTTTCTAAGATTGAAAATAAACACGGCGCAGAGAACCACCCCACACTTCCAAATTTAGCTTAGAGAGCAAAGAACAAAATGAGGTATCTAACATACCTTCTCTTTTAAAGATAGTCAGTCAAACTGTATATATCCTTTAGTGTCCCTCGCTCAGTCATTTAGTCAAATTTCTACATTTTTTGCAATTAACTGAACTTTTGCGCACAATCTTCCCAAATTAACAACGAAGAAAAATGAGACAATAAGAAAGGGTTGGAAAAACTGCTCAGACACGCATGCAGCAGAAAAACCAACACAAACGGGCGAGCTCACATTCTGAGCACTGCACCTAATGAGGAACGGCTCAAAAAACAACCTAAAACACAAACACATAACAAAACAACAATCAAAGATTCATGTCATCTGTGAAAGAAGGGATCTGAAAGACTCTGTTCTTCATCGAAGCCTCCATCTTACGCTAAGCTCTCATACTGGCCTTGACCGCTGCGGATAAACACCTAACCTCTAAGTAAACCCCCGGCTCCATTGTGCAGGCCAAAGCCTTAGCTGTATCATTGGACCTTGTGCTGATGTGTTTGAAAGCAATATTCCTATTTGAGTTAAGAAAAATGATCCTGGACTCATCAATATCCTTGGGCAGCCAAAGGGAAGCATTTTGAAGACAGAGCATCCAACGATCTGAGCTACTGATTTCTTTGATCTTCAAACTGCATCGAAGGGTGATCATGATTACCTGCCTAAGGAACTGAATCATAACTGAAAAACCATGATTTCCTTTTCCTTCCTTAACGATCGCCAATCTGAAACAACCCCTGCTCGACCTGACAAAAGCAGCACAAATAGTTAAAGACAATTTAGTAAGACTAGAAATATTAATGGTACAGCTATCTTCCTCTGCAAGCCACGCCTTGATGTTCTCTACACCTTTACCGTTATACTTAATTCCCAGGGATCGCATAATATAATTAATTTCTGCCAGTCTCGGTGCTTACCCTCATATCTCTTGCTATTCCTAGATTTCCAAATGTCCCACAACCCAACACACACCATTCCGGAGGAAAGGCAGTCCAGGAAAAAGTTTTGTTTTAGCCAAAATTTCACCATAGCATCCAAACCAAGCACTCTAGGTTTGTCAAACAAATGGCTCATCATCCTCCAGAAATTCTCAGCCCATCTGCCTCTGAAGAAGAGATGATTGATAGATTCAATGCTAGGAGAGCTGCAGCATTCACATTTCAATGGGAGATTTATGCCACATCTGATCACATTATCGTCAGTAGGAAGAGCCTTGAGCAAAACCTTCCACATAAACATGGAGACTTTTCGAGGAATCCATTTTTTCCATATAGCTTCTCCCCACTTCACTGTTCCATACCTTGTTTGGAAGTAATCCCAATAGGTTCTGGAACTCAAAACGCCATCTGGGGATTTACTCCAAACCAAGCAATCTGATAAATGGGAAGATAAAGGCTCTTCCAGCTCCTCCTTTCTTTGAGGAGGCAGACTGCTAACCAAAAAGGACTTATACGTCTCATCTGCCATGACTTCTTGAATCCTCAAATCCTTCAGACTGCCCGAAACTTCCACGCCAATACACTAACAGAAATCAACAACAGAGGTGGTACCACTACCAATCAACCATTTAGCATCTTCCCTAATAGATGTAATGAGATGATTCATCTTGTTCCAAATAGCCGAACCAGCTTTCCCCACTCTAAATCTGGACCGAGCATAACGAGCCCAAAGAGTCTTGTTGTTAATATACTTCCAAGCCAAACTGCCTTGGAAAGCTAACATTACACCCTTTGAATCCCATATTCCGAGGCCTCCTGCACTCTTTGGATAAGAAATTCTTTCCTTGCTTACCCAATGATGCCCCTTTTCACTACCTCTATCCCATAAGAAATTAGCAATCATAGGCCCGATGCGATTATGGACTGCATAAGGAACAGGAAGAGTCAGCATACTATGAATGCTAATAGAATTCAATACTGACCCGATCAAAGTGACTCTGCCGGCCATGGAAAGGAAGTTCTTCGCTCAACTGTTAATGCGCTTTTGAACCTCGTTTTCTAAATACTCAAAATAATTAATTTTGGCTCTACCTTTAAATAGAGGAGCACCAAGATACGTAAAAGGGAAATGCGTTTCACTAAAACCAGTGAACTGCAAAATCTCAGCTTTCCTCCTGTCATTTATAGAATTAGAAAAAATTACCTGGCTCTTTGTTGGGTTAAGACGCTGGCCGGACAATATGCAGAATTCCTCTATGACACTTAATAAATTCCGTAGGGAATTCTTGGAACCATTTGTAAAAATCAACATATCATCTGCATACAATAAATGGTTAATTGTCAGAGCATTTCTTTTAGTGAAATAAGGGACTATGTGACCTGTAAACACTGCCTCGTTCAACGCCCTACTGAACCAGTCCATAACCAAAATGAACAGGCCCGAGGATAGTGGATCCCCCTGTCTTAGGCCTCTGTTAGCGCGAAAAAACCCATATAACATTGCCTTCCCACTGGATAGAGAACTTACTGGCAGAGATGCAAGTAGGGTAGAACTGTAAACTAGGGATGCTCATCGGTCCGGACCGACCCGGACCGAACCGAAAGACCGACTTTTTTTGAATGTCCGGACCGACCCGGACCGATACTCATCGGTCCGGTCCAAACCCGTCGGGTTTCGGTCTGGACCGTATAAGGACCGACACTTCATTTATTTTATTTCTTAAATTCATAAATAAATTAATGTATTTTTCAATCACACTTTCATGATTTCCTTATTGGAAGTTGCAAATAGATTCGACATTTGGTTCTGTGTTTCCACCTTTTGACAAACTTTTTACTCTTTTTGCCACATTTTATCGCTTATAATTCAATCAAAATATACAAAAGAAATATTTTTCAAAATCAGTTTGCAGTGTACCACCTATATAAAGTAATTATTAACTTTACCGTTCTTTCTCCATGTCCAAGCAACTTCAAAATATGAGCTTGTCAAGTACAAAATATTCCCTCATCTTCAACAATTCACAAAATAAACAAGATAAGTATATTTTGAAAATAAAAAAAAATTAATCGGTCCAGTCGGTCCGGACCGCAAACCCGACGGGTTTGGACCGAACCGAACCGAAGACCGAAAACCCAATATTTCAGGACCGTGGACCGACCCGAATCGGTCTCGGTCCGGACCGAACCGACAAAATCGGTTCGGTTTGGTTCGGTTCGGTCTGGCGGTCTCGGTCCAATTTGAGCATCCCTACTGTAAACAAGATTTCATTCAAGTAAGCAGTTAGTCAAGCAATCAATGTGTCATATATGTCATTAATGTGTTATTAATGTCATTAATGTGTTATATATATAAACAATTAAAAATAGTAATAATCAAAACTCATGCATAGTACATTTCTCCATCAAAATTCACTAAGACATCTTTTCCAATGTATCATTTTGATGTCTAAAAGATAAATTTTGAATTCAAATGCAATTCCAATCTCAATCACTTACGTTTTTTATCAAATGAAATTTAGTAAGTGGGACAAGATGGATTATTAAGATTTACATTTTTCCATCATTCAAAAGAGTTATTATAAAACAAACGTGGCACGCATCAATCTTTTAAATTCATATAATCACAACAATAAAGTATAATAAAATAATATCAAATTGAGATAAAGAAAAATTAGGTAGAGTAGAAAGTTTGTCGACACTTCTCTATTGAGCCAGACTGAGCTTCATCGGACGGCGACGCAGCTGGAGCAGCTGGAGCGTGGATGGAGTGAATGGCGGCTGAACCCTAATTTGAATTTGGGTGTTTTCTGTAATTATGTAATAGGGCCATTTTGTAATTTTAGAAACTGAAGGGACTGAGTTGCAATTAGCCAGAAGTCTGTAACTATAAAAACAGACTCTGGCGCTCAGATGTAATACTGTTCATCTTTTCCGAAATAAAGATTCCGTTTTCAGTTTCGATCGCTTCCTTCGACGCGTCCTGCTCCGGCGATCTTCGTTCGACGTTTTTCTTCATGGTATCAGAGCCGACGGCGGCTAGGTACGCGTTTTCTTGATCGAATTTTGTTTGATTTGTGTGGTACTCTGTTTTCCTGTGATTTTCTGTGATGTCGAATGTCCCGGTCGATTCCGATCGTGCGTCATCCAGTAGCAGGCCTGAGAATGATCCACTGTTTGTGAGTAACAATGAGAATGTTACCGTTTCGTTAGTCTCTGAACCTTTGGTTGGGATTAGCAACTTTGTCTCATGGAAGAAGGCCATGGAGATGGCGCTAGGGTTCAAGTCTAAACTTGGATTTGTCAGGGGAGATTTTCCTAGACCTAGTGATCCATATGAGTTGGTCAAATGGGAGAGGTGTAATAGTGCAATTCATACTTGGATCATGCATTCAGTTTCTAAGGAAATTGGATCAACAGTGATTCATTCAAAGGATTGCATTCATGCTTGGCAAGTCTTGCAGAACAGATTTGGAGGATCTGTGAGGCCAAGATTATATGCTTTGAGGAAAGAAATCAGTACACTATCTCAAGGAGAGTTAACAGTGACTGAGTATCATGGCAAGTTTCTACAGCTATGGTCTGAGGAAGAAGCTTTGCAGAATCATGAAGCTTGTGATCTGGGGATGAATTGTAAAGCAACCAGATATATGGAAAAGAAAATGGAAGAATACAAGATCATGCAGTTCTTGATGGGTCTTAATGAGATTCATGCGCAGGTGAGGACTCAAGTCTTGTCAATGAAGCCAATGCCTGACATTGATGAAGTGTATAACATGGTGTTGGAGGATGAAATTGAAAAAGGAATTTCAAGGCCTGTCACAAATGAAGCGTCTGCAATGTATTCATCTCAAGGTCAGAACCAGAATGGGAAGAATCAAAACAGCAACAATTCTTACAATGGTCAAAAGACTCAGTTTAAAGGAAATGGAAATCAAGACAAGAAGAATTTAGTCTGTTCATATTGCCAGATGCAAGGTCATACAAGAGAGTTTTGTTACAAGTTGAATGGATATCCTCCCAACTACAAAAAGAACAAAGGAAACAAAAATGCAAAGGCCAACAGTGTTCAGAATGGGGCTACTCCAGCTTCAGCTAGTAATGTTGTTGCTGATACTTCCAATCCTGCAAATCAGATACAACTGAGTTCAGTAACAATGAACCAAGAACAGCTCAGCAAGTTGATGAGTTTCTTGAATGCTACAGGCACAACAAATGATCATATTGCAGGTACGACCTGTTTGACCTCCATTAATATATCCTCACATGACTGGGTTATAGATAGTGGAGCTACAGATCATATTACTCCCTATGATTTTTTGCTAAAAGATCTTAGGAAGTTGGAAGTGCCATACAGAGTCTTAATGCCTAATGGAGATGGTGTGCTAGTGAGTCATGTAGGCAGTTATGACTTAACTAAAGACATTAAGCTGCTAAATGTCTTACTGGTGCCTAGATTCAAATTCAATCTGCTCAGTGTGTCTAAGCTAGTCAAGGATGCAAATTGTTCAGTTTATTTTTCTGACAAGTTATGCTGGATTCAGGACCCAGCAAGGCAGATTACAGCCAAGATTGGTGAAATGATGGATGGCCTTTATCAGTATAAAGACAGCAGATCCAGCAGAATATGCAATGTGCAGGCTAGCAAGGATCAAACACTACTCTGGCATAAAAGACTAGGGCATATTCCATTTTCTAAACTTTCTGAACATTTACATCAGTACATTTCAGGAATAAACTGTAAACTTGATAAAGTACAGTGTGATGTATGTCCTATGGCTAGACAAACAAGGCTTCCTTTTTCTGAATCAGTAACAGTCAGTTCAGCAATTTTTGACTTGGTTCATGCAGATATATGGGGTCCCTATAAGGTGCCTACATTATCAGGTTCAAAATATTTCTTGACACTGGTGGAAGACAGGTCAAGATCAACTTGGGTTTTCTTAATGAAAGCAAAATCAGAGGTAGCAAAGTATCTGAAGGATTTTTATCAGATGATTTCAACTCAGTTTGAAAAGAATATAAAGATCTTGCGCACTGATAATGGTTCAGAATTCACAAATTCAGTTTTATCTGATTTTTTACTCAGTAAAGGATGTATACATCAGAAGTCTTGTTCCTATACACCACAACAAAATGGTACTGTGGAAAGGAAGCACAGACACTTACTTGAGGTTGCAAGGGCACTTAAATTCCAGTCCAATGTTCCTGATTGCTTCTGGGGTGACTGTGTGTTGACTGCCACCTACATCATAAACAGAATTCCATCAAAAGTGTTGCAAAACAAAAGTCCATTTGAGATCTTATTCAACAAGATACCAGACTACAGTTGTTTAAAGACATTTGGTTGCTTATGCTATGCAACAAACACTGTTTTCACACAAAGAAAAGTTTGATCCTAGAGCAAAGGAGTCAGTGTTTCTAGGATATCCTTATGGGCAGAAGGGATACAAGTTACTTGATCTGGAAACTCATAACATCTTTGTCAGCAGGGATGTAGTGTTTCATGAAAATATTTTTCCTTTTACTAAAAAGGAGTCCATATGTCAAAAGGATTCAGTTCTTTTACCTATATGGCAACCTGAACCTGATGATGAAGTTGAAGGTGATATTCCTGATATACAAGTTCAGATTGAAGGAAATACTGAACGTTCAGATGACCAGACAATACAAGTTCCTTGCAGAAGGTCAGACAGAGTTCCTAAGCCATCAGTAAGGCTAAGGGAATATGTATGTGGCCAGGTTACTAATGAAAAGGTCAAATATCCAATTTCAGCTTATATCAACTACTCAGGATGCTCAGAAAAGTTCCAACATAAGGCACTTCAGATCTTATCAGATCATGAACCTAGTAGTTATACTCAAGCAAGCAAAGATGACAATTGGATACAAGCTATGCAGAAAGAAATTGATGCATTAGACCTAAACAGAACATGGGAGATCACTCAGTTACCAGCAGGGAAAGTTCCTATTGGTTGCAAATGGGTCTATAAGATCAAAAGAAATGCAGATGGTTCAATAGAAAGATACAAAGCAAGGTTAGTTGCTAAAGGCTATAATCAACTAGAAGGATTGGACTACAATGAGACATTTGCCCCAGTTGTAAAAATGACTACTGTCAGAACACTTCTAGCAGTTGCAGTTGCAAGAGACTGGCCAATCTATCAACTAGATGTGAACAATGCATTTTTGCATGGTTTTCTTGAGGAAGAAGTTTATATGCAATTACCCCCTGGGTTTTACAAAGCTGAGAAGTCAAAAGGAAAAGTTTGCAGATTGTTGAAAAGCCTCTATGGTTTAAAACAGGCCTCTAGACAGTGGTTTACCAGACTAAGTGATGCCTTAATTCAGTTTGGGTTTAAGTCCAGTTTAAATGATTATTCACTCTTCACATATCAAGATTCAGAGAACTACATAGCCCTACTTGTTTATGTTGATGATGTGATAATCACTGGAACATCCTCCATTCTGATTGACAGAGTTAAAGAGTTCATCAATGCTCAGTTTCAGATTAAAGATTTGGGACAACTGCATTACTTTCTGGGTATAGAGGTGGCAAGATCAAAATCTGGGATTTTCATAAATCAGAGAAAGTATTGTCTGGATATCATCAATGAGGCTGGTTTATTAGCTTCTAAACCTAGCACTATTCCTATGGACTCAAAACAAAAGCTGGCCTTATCAACATCTGAACCATTATCTGACCCAACTTCATACAGAAGGCTAATTGGGAAGTTGATATACCTCACAGTTACAAGACCAGACATCAGTTTTACAGTGCATGTGCTAAGTCAGTTCATGTCTAAACCTACTCAGGATCATATGAATGCAGCTCAGAAAGTTGTGAAGTACCTGAAAGGTAAACCAGCTCAGGGTTTGTTTTATGCAAGCCATCAGCCCCTAGTCCTGAAAGCATTCTGTGATGCTGATTGGGGCTCTTGTCCTGTTACAAGAAGATCTGTCACTGGTTACTGCATACAGCTAGGTTCTGCCCTGGTATCATGGAAGACAAAGAAACAGTTAGTAGTGTCCAGATCATCTGCAGAGGCTGAATACAGAGCTATGGCTCAAACCTCATGTGAAGTGGCGTGGTTGGTCAGGTTACTGCAGGATCTTCAAGTCCCAGTTGAGTCCCCTGTTGTCCTTCATTGTGATAACAAGTCAGCTATTCATATTGCAAGGAACCCAGTATTTCATGAAAGGACGAAGCATATCGAGATAGATTGTCATGTTGTTCGGCAGTACATCAACAATGGATTAATCTCACCTCAGTTCGTCGCTTCAGCTGAGCAGCCAGCGGATCTCTTCACCAAGGCAGTTACAGCAGACATTCTCGCCAGACTGAGCTTCAAGCTCAACGTTGAACAGACTTTGTTCTATTATTTCCAGTCATTATAACTTTAGTATGCCTAGGAAGAACAGACAGCTCTTCGTCTCCACTTACATCACGAAAAGTGGTCAAAACTCTAGATGAACAAAGCCCACGCTGCATCATTTTCTCAACCACATTTCTCTTAGCAACTTCCATTCTTAAAAGTGACAGACACCAATAGCTTTGTATTGTAAACTAAAAATACCCGACTAATCACAAGTTTCTCCGCTCAGTACCCCAGTTTTTACCAATCTTTTATATACACCGAGCAATCAACAATTCCTCGCATCCAGCTGGCCAAGCTTCAATTATAGACCTGGTAGAAGTAAACAATACCATGTAAAGCAACTCCAACCTTCAACCGGACCCTTGGGCAGTAAGTAGACACAAAATAAGCAACATCTTCATTTAAAGACAAGCTCAGATTATAATAATTGAAAGCTCGGAACATCATAGTAAAGGCAGTCACGAGCTATTTTGATAATAATAATAAGTACATATTCAGAAAATGGATAGCGACAATCACTCTCATCAATTTCAATTTCACCTAAACAGCAGAGCAGACGGTAACTGGGAACGGAAGAGGATTTGACGTACCGAGAGCGGAGACTGGGCAGGAGGAAGTGAATGGATCAGTGGGGAGGAGATTGTGGCGAGGGATGGGAGGGTGGAGTCAGGAGGAGAGAAACCATGGAGTATCGAACATGAATGATGGAGGAGCAGAGCGGCGTGGGTGTCCGGAGAAACAGAGCAATATGGAGGAGTGGAAGCACATTTAATACTTGACAACTGACATGGAATTGAAACCACCTTTACCGTACGGTTCATGTGTAGTCCCGTTGGATTGGACCGACCCAGGAGATGATTTTACCGGCTTGATTAGTTTTTTGTTGGATTCCTAGGAGGGATGTGAAAGGGGAGACAGACAGGTGTCGGTGAAAGAAGGATCGTGTCTGTCGGAATCGTATCTCTGACTTGACCATGACATGACCTGAGAATTCTTCTCTAGTCCTGTTTTGCTTTGGTTTGTAGTAGTATCAAAATAAAGGAACTGCAGTTTGAAAAAGTGAGTGAGGATGACGATGACCAATTGATCTGGGAACTGGGCATGGATTTGGAGTTTGGAGTCCGGCGAGCTTGCATGTTTGAATTTTTCCACGTTCGAACTCGCACCCTGCTACTGCTAGGCCGTGTGACCCCATGTATCACCATTAGCAGCATGAACCCATACCTTAATCGAATTACTGATCGCGACTCGGCTGTTATAACAAATGTGCGAACCACAAACTTGCAAATATGAATCAATGGGTTTATCTGTGCCACGTTCTGTGGAGTAAGCAGGAGTTATATCATACTGAAATTTACAACAGGAGACAAATGCACAAGCTGCCTGCACTCTGGGATTAACTATAGAGTAAAGCTTCAATGCCTTCAAAGAACAGGGGTGCCATTTCAGGACTGGGAGTCTTGACTGCACAGTTAAGTCCACGGATTCCGACTGTCGTTGTGAGCTCGATGAGAAATGGGATTCCTCTGACTAACTTGGCCGAGAGGTATAGAACGTCCTGGTTTGCATGCTTGCGTTTAGCTATGAAGAACATGTTTGAGGAAGCTAGGCGGTTGAGTGTGGCGTCGATGTTGTTTACGACAATGCTAGGGATACTCTTTGAGACCTCATTGGATTCTGGAAGGACCTCCATGTCTGTGGATTATGAGCAATTACTAGCTCAAATTAGAGCAGCATACAAAATGTCGCTTAATTGATGTAGAAGCAGTGTATACCTCAAGAAAGCCTCGCTCCATTGTCCCATCTTCAGTGAAGAACACAAGCAAAGAGATCTTATCATTGAAGTACCATACTGGCTGTTGGTTGTTCTTCACTGCCACCTGAAGAAGTGTAGTAGGTGGACCAGGTAGCATATTTGGAACATAACCATTGGGACAAGAGCACTAGCTGACATTCCAGGTTGCAACACGGAAATCTGGGAAAAGCAAGCATGTTATATTCAAGCACCAAAGAGATGCATCCAGCTATTAAATGAGTTTGTTAATGACTGAACTATTACCGGAATAGTTCCTGTAGCACCAGCAAGCCCAAATGTGTTTTTGTTGAACTGTATCATGAATCCATCCAATGGAACTGGGGTGTTGTTCTCAAATTGCATACTGTAAAATATCTGACCATCTCGCCGAATAAGCTGAGCCGATTTGCAGACCTTGGCCAGTTGCTGCTGGTAGCACGACTGGCAATGGTGGCCTGAAAAATATATATTAAATGCAATTCAAAACTGACTTATACCCTAACATGCATGAATTTTTTTGACAAGGGTGATTTTAACAAATAGGCCACAGGTAAAATAAATTGTCTCTACTTGCTGTAACCGAGTTATTTAAACTGAAATTTGTCTTGATTTTAGTACCAAGCATAAAAAGAGGGAGAGAATCACAATTGCAAGTGTATAAATAAATTATTTAGTACTCACCCGGCAGGTTCAGCAACCGGCTGGTCAACAGGAACAATAGCAGTATCTGTGCCAATCAAGTCACCAAGCAAATCTGGCGCAGGGGCTGCTGGAGCAGTAACAGCTTGTTTAGGTGAAGCGACTGTGGTGCACCAGAACTAGTTGGCGACATGCCGCTCTCAGGAGCATAAGATGGTGTTTCAGAATAACTAGCCTCACCCCCATCAGGATAATCCTCATCTCAGTTTTCTGAGAGTGATTCTGGCACGAGTAACAAAGGCTTCGGTGGGCTTATGATACACAGCCGAGAGTGTAGCAATATTGGCTAGAAGCTCATCCAACAGTGTTGAGTCAAGCTGGTTTGAGTCATCACTGATAACAGGTTTCTCAGCCAGCACAACATCCTTAGCTGCCTGAGATAATCGAATGCAAATTTAAAAAGTCAGGTTGTCATTCTGATCAGCACAGTATTTGGCAGATTGAGGTATACAAAATAGACACAAATATATTTGATAGATAGAGTGTATGTTAATAGCGAAATAGTTTCGTTTTCTTGAGAAAATTATGGTAGCTCGATGTATACTGTTGGCTGAAAATACCTCTGGATCAGTGGAGAGTAGTCGCCAATAAATGTATGCTCGGTCTCGAAGATCTGGATTGTCAGTCTCCACTGTTGCATTGTTTAAGACAACCTAAAATAAGAAGTAAATCACATTCGACATCTTTATGGGAAAAAATACATTTTAAGCACCATAAAATACACCAACAATATTTAAGGGCCAATTAAAAACCTGGATCATTTGCTGAGGACCCTCAGTTGGCTTTTTAGGAAGAGCTTAACAGTAGCTGTTAGCAGTTGCAATTGCACTTGTGCGGGTTCTTCAGGGAACGTTTCCAAAAAGCTCTCGAGAAGCTCATCAGCATTATCTATTCTCTCAGCATATTCACCAATAATCCAAATCATGGATGCCTGCGAAGCTCAAAAATTGCTTAATAATTTATTTTTTAACAACAGCATTTATAAATTAGTTCGGACATTAAGGATGCACATATCTTTTCCAGTACCTTCGCTTCTGGCTCATCCAAAGTATCTAAGCTTTCGCATAGAGTAGCAATAATGGACTCATACCTGAACATAGAATATTCAAAGTGGTGTGATGGAGGAAAAACTAAATGATAATTCGTCCCATTTCAAGTGAACTGAATTCTCACTGAATCACAATGCTCTTACGTGTTCGGGTATCTCCTGAAAATATCTTTGATAACTATAATAGCTTCCTGGACCACATAGTTAACTTTAATCTTGATCAGCTCTAGCAAGACGCTGATACATCGTTCAGCTGCTCTTTCTAGTTTGATAGCACAACGCCCAATAGCTCGTACAGCCTTCCTGACAAAGTCCACATCAGCCTCAGTCGCATATTCCTTGAACTCTAATAAAACCTGAAACGTGTTCACCACCACAAGACAGAAGAGTATTGTAAGAGCGTACATGAACTATAAAATAGCAGCTCTACAAAATATATTCAAACCCTACCTGGTCTATATTTCGGTCTGAGGCAAGCTTAATCATGATCTCCAACTTTTCAATCTTAACATATATAGGATCGTTGTACTTGCAGAAAAACACCTGCAAACAGACTAATGTTTTAGGATTTGAGCTACGCCCAAGTATAAATCCAAAAAAGAACTACAGATTAAATACCACAACTGCTACACATAATACATCAGCTACACCTTGATTTCATGAGCAAGTATTGTGGGCCTTCTTTGGACAATCAGATTAATGTTCCGGAGGGCAACATATTGTATTTCAGGCTCGGCAGAGAGCAATGTAACTAGAGGAGGTGCCATCTTTTTGCAGAGGTTTCTGACAACATCTGTACTAGTTATTAGTTCCATTTGTTGAAGAATCATCTGTAGACAATAATAAAAGTTAGTAATCCATGATTGATAACAAGATATGAACCAAACCAAATGATGTGGTTAAGCTCATAAACTACAGCACATGAGAGCACCTTTACGGCTGAAAGTACAACAGCACAATTTGCATGTTGTAAACGTGGGGTTACACGCTCCACAATATTTTCAGCTTCACGTGCATCTGCTGCCTTGTACTTAGACAGAGCATCTAATATAAAAACCTGACCCCATCTGAGCATATAGAAATCAAAATTTAAAACCATGACGTTTAACTCAATGAATAGCAAAAGACAAATCAAATAGAATAAACTTGATAGGCATACGTTCTGACAGCACATAAAAAGACTAATCGCAGCAACTTGAATTACGTGAAAGCGACTTTGAACACTAATAGAATCCAAATGAACACTACACGTAACTTTGATGCAGTCTGCACGTGGAGTATGTAATATCATTATCTATACTTACTCAGTGCATTCATTTAAGGCGGTAAGGAGCTTTGAAAGTGTATTGCTGGTGATCTCAAAAATTGGCTTTCCACTGTTATCTTGAATCTCAGCAAGGGCTGCCACTGCATTTGCGACGACCATGGGGTTGTTGTCAGATATTAAGTCCTTCAGAGACTCCAAGAAACCTCGATCTTCTACTAACTCAGCGTTGATGTCATATAGTTTAGCAACACATATAGATGCTGTTTTACGTACATATGGATCATCATCCTGTAAAAAATAGATGAATATTACTACAATTCAAGTTTGTGCAATCAAAGATTCATTGAATAACCTAAAGGCAGTTTGCCAAGCATATCAAGCATTATTTTCCAAATTGTATTCAGTAAAACCAGTTTGCCAAATAATAAGTTGTCTTGGTTTTAAAAAGCCCGAGGCGCATCAAGGCGCAAAGACCTTTTGGGGGCCTAGGCGCGAGGCGCACAAAAAAAGCGCGCCTTTCGTAGGGGAGGCGCATACATTTATTTTTAATATTTTAATATATAAACGTGCTTAAAAATTTTAAATAATAAACTGTTCCGTAATTAACCCATTCAAATTTATTATCTCTAAATGCCATGCTATGTAAAAAAGTAACAACAGAAGATGCGTTAAAAATGGATAAAGAGATAACCTTCAGACATCTCTGGAGAGGGTCGCATAAATACTCAGTTATCTTATCAACACGAATGCATCCCATAGTTCTTATAGCCAATGCACGAATCAAAGGATTCGGATCTTGTGAATCCTGCAAAACGCACAATAATCGTTCACTAGATGCATAAACAGTAACTATAGATCATAATTTAACCATATTAAATCATATTTGATTCATTGGTGTCAATGTCCTGTCCCAAACTTCAGTATTCTAAATAAAGTAACAATATCAAGAAATGGATTACAATCTACGTGGATATTTGACCAAGCAATTTACCTTGACAAATGTATTAACAGCTAGAATTGCCAGGTCTGGCTGGCTTTTCGCATAATTGATAAGATACAAATACACAAGCTTCTTCAACTCCAAAGTCTCTGTCTGCATGCAGTTTATAACATCTGTGAAGAGCGATGAAACATCCTTTCCAACAGTCATCGCAGCAATCACCTTTTTAACAGCATCCTTCCTCTTATCCTACGCATCATAAAACATTATGCACAGCTTATAAACATCATATGGAAACGAAAAAGACACACAGCACTCTACAACATATACCTACCGTAGCATACATGAAACAAAGAAGAAATCACATGAGCCGCAAAAGAGCAGCGTTGATCTTATAAAAATAAACTTTAATCATTTATGAATATCATAACTAAGAATAATTTAATAATAACTAAAATGAAATTAGCTGAGGTCTATCACCAAGACCGTAAAGTAGCAATGCTGGAAAATTTCCATTACTGAACTCCATATATCGCCATTTTCTCAATAAAAAGATCACAAATCATTATAATTCCTAGTAAACATACGAGGTAAGATGCTCTAAGGACCGCAACTGCGAAACCAACTACGCTACAATGCCACTTTATCACAGACGAGGTAAGACACACTAACAATGTTTCCAATAAGATCCCAAACTGAGATCCACTCATAAACATCCTAGATCATAACAAAGTACATCTCAATTTCAACAATCACACAAAATGCACAACACCAAAAAAACACGCACTAAGATACAAAAACACTGCATCCAATAGAGAACTCAAAATTAACAACTCATTAGTTGCTTGATCGATCCAGATCAAAACAAAATCGGACTCATCAGACGAATAAGTTACCAATTGATAATCACAATACCTTGTACTGCGAATTGAGCTCCTCTTTAAGCTCCGGGATCTCGCCTTTCTTCGTAGTGGAGAAGTACTTCGAGTCGTGTCCGCTCATTTTCGTTGACGGCGAGGAGAGAGAAAGCGTGCGTCGAAAATGACCGAAACGACGAACAATTGAGATGCAGCAGATCTCCCGAGTTCCACGATTCGCTAAAACGGTAGCGTTTGAAGCATAGCTGCGTTTGATGGGCATACGATTGGGCTATGCAATCTGATATGAGGCTCGATGATGTCGAAAGCCCAATACCGGCCCAATTGAGTAGCATCATAAATTAATGGATTGATCATTAACTTATATTAATTTGAAATTATATAAAAATGGATTGGTTGAGATAAGATATTCAAACTTAATTATTGGTCATTCTTTTAAAAATTAATAGTTAGATTGGGTGTCAAATTTAATAGTTCTCAAATTAGTGGGTGGTTAACTCAAATTTTTTTTTGAGAGGGTGGTTTTGTCAAAAATTAGGTATTGAAGGGGTGGTTTTCGGCAAAAAAAATTGTGAGTCAACGAAGTCAACGTCAATTTTACCGGAATAAGTCGTCGGAATAGTATTTGAGTATCAAAATTAATAGTTTCAAAATTAATGGGTGGTTAAGTAAAAAAAAAATTGAGAGGGTGGTTTTATCAAAAAATTGGTATTGAACGGGTGGTTATCGCTTAAAAACCCTTTATGTAATTTCACTTTAAAATTAAAGAAGATCCTTTGCACAATTTGTCAGTGCTCTGTTTTGTAGAGATGCTTGATTTCGCAGGAACTGGAGTATGGAACAAAACTTTTAATAAACATACAAATGTCAAAAATCAACACGCCCACAGCACAAAAAGATTGGGGCAGTTGTGGGATTCGAGAGTTCTAACCGAGCGAAGTTGAATCAGTTACTTGTTGAAATATAGTATAATGATCCCACACATATTAACACGTCTGTTAGTAGTAGTCCAACTACGTCGAATACAAATTTGGGTGCAAATAATCCCCAGACCTGAAGCATGTCCAAATACAAGAATGGTATCAGTAGCAGAAACTTGTAGACATTTAAAAGTTGATAAGTAAATGTGAAAACAAAAGTATGTCCTGTTACCATTAAATGTCTCCTGTGGATTGACACGCACAGCATAGTGAATGTGACTGTTACAGCTGAGATCATTCCATATATCAAATAAACCTACACAGGTTTCATAACATCAGCATTAGACGAAAAGAGCTCCAGCCTTTCTGAGGATTATCAAGCACGTGAAGTTTTAAAACTTACCAGTGATACTTTTTTGGATAGAAGAGATGGTCTTCCGCCGCTAGTTTGGGCAGAGTTTCCGTTAGCAATAAGGAATGGAAGTCCAAGAATGGGAAGAATATGAGAAAATCCAAAAGTCTCAATGGCTAGAAAGACGGCTTGACGTAAGAAAACAAACTCATCAAACCTGAAAAAAGTTATGTGATATTTTAATAACAGGACGTGCAGTGATTGATGGACATGCTATTAAGGGTCATGCTGAGAAATCAAAAGAATATAGGATTTTATTATGGTCAAGCACTGCAATTAAGAGTCATTGCAGGCAAGTTAGGTTAATTATGGTATTATTGCGATGTATAGAATGATTTTGGGTAAAAGAAATGAAACCATGGGAGAAGTAATGTGCAGAAACTGATCAACTAACACATGCAATTACCCAATAAATGCTGCTCCGTATCTGAGGCCATCAAAAGCACACCTGAATAAGAAAGCGAACAAGATTCTTAGAAAATACAACATATACCTAAACATTCCAAATATTATATATTTTACTGTAAACCAATAAGTACACAAAATTACCAGTGGCCAGTGGCAAAGAATAGGCACACAGCTAGAAGACTCCATTGGACGACAGAAATTATACAACTCAGCAATCTATCCGAACCTCCAACAGAATCTTCTTCAATAATGTTCAGTCTCGTTATACATGTTCCTGTAGTGATAGAGCATGGTTATAAACTCTGGATAATTACACTGTAGAAAACACTGACAGCAAATCCTGGACAATAACAAATTGAAAAAGATAATACAACTCACCACCAATTATCGACATCATTGCGAAATAGGATCCGTTGCTTCCAGATAGTAGTATGATAGTAGGACTCCATGTGCAAAGCATAACAACTGTTTTCAAATACAAGCTCGTGCGACAATCCAAAGTTTTCTCTTTATGACAAAGGCTGTTAACTGCCAAAATCAACAGGTTCCCTAACCCTATTGCATACACTGATCGAGGAATAACAACTCTTCCATAATACTCACAAGTTGGAGGCAAACTTATCAAATTGTTTTCTAGCACAAAGTGAACTGTTAAAAGGATATGACTTAAAATAGTCAGCTTGATAACATAATTTTCTGCCCTCCAGCGAGTGCAACCAATAGTACTCTTGTGTATCAGATATGCTACAAATAGCAGGACTACAACTGGCACATAAGCAGATAGTATCGTCCACAGAGGATGGACACCAGTGAACCAAGAAAACCACGACGGCTGGTAACTCATAAAGAGAGAAGTGACTGCTTGTTTTGATAGCCCAAGTTCAATTAAAACTCTGAGCACAAATGCCAATAGAAGGAATAAGCCACCCTGCAAATGCATTATTCAAAATATAACCAAAGCAAATGAATATATGTTATTAATAATAAGAAAAATAGCAAATAAAAATATTATGCCCTCCAAAGGTACTGAAAAATTGGACCTAGGAAAGGGTGCCTACTTCAGAAATCATCAAGTTTTTCCTGACTGAATGGCGCAGTTGAAGAATGCCAGAAGTTGCAAGTAGAAATATTGCCACTTTCCCTTCTTCCACTGATTAGGTAAATTGGGATAAGTGAAGAAAAGATCAAAAACACAAATGATCATAGGCCATAAATGGCTGCAAGCTTTAAGTCATGCTTCATGATGCAAAACAAGGATAAAAGTCATCATAGAACTTACAGATGTAACTATTGGAGAGAAAGCTTCCGCCTCGAATAATTACTGCTGCCGCAGCAAACACTGATGCTAGAGAGATGTTGAAATCCCCAGAGAGATAAAATTCTTTGTTAAAACTAATCTTCCTTATGAACAGAAGATGAAAAATGAGTGAGCAAAACATAGCACCCAGACCCACACCCATCATGTTCATATTAAACTCAGTCCATTTTGAACGTGCTAGCTCAGCAACATCATCAAGAAATTTAGAATAGGCTTCGATTTGCTTTTTTAATGTAGGTAGTGTCGTATGACAGCTCTCGTTATCGTGTTGTTGTATAATCTTGATAGTTTGTTGCCAACTATGTTGAGCTTGAGCATATTCAACAGTAATATGCTTCATATCCTCGGAGGAAAATCCATCAACAGATGCAGCAGAATACACATCAACATAATTTTTAACCTGCACATTAAGGAATATAACATCAGATGTTCCTGAGCGAAGTTCTCAAGGCTTCAGTATATTGTTACAAGACGAAGCTTCAAAAATATCTGGCAGTCACATCTTATGTAACCAATGGCAGCGTGGTAACCAACCTGCCAGGAGTTCATGCAAAGGACGTTGGCATATTTTTTCATCCACTGTTCCAGAGTTGGAATTTTTTCACAGCTTCCTAAGTGGGAGCTCTGTAGTCCTTCAATCCCAGCAACCAAAGCATACAACTCAGGCTCGACAATTCCTATGCTGCGAGAGAAGCACAAATTCACAATATCAGTCACCTTTACGAGAGCTTTTAATAAAGAAGAAAACATTAATCAAAACAATGTAGGCCGTGTGAGGAGGAGAATGGAAAGGGTTTTAGTCTGCAGATCTCAAATGATGCTTACACTGCACCTTCCAAAAGGAAACGGAATCCCGAGCAATGCAGAAACAGTTACAGCAAAATTCAGCTGCAAAAAGGGTTTTCTGACTAGTAAGATTAGTGTGCAAAGAAACTAAAGAGAAGCCACAACAAATCTTAAAGGAACTGACCTGCTTAACAGTGTTTTGACACATCATTATATCCTACAAAGAAGGAAACTCACGTGAGTAGGGAGAAAAATTGTTATGCGAACCCAAGAAGGTATTCAACGCAGAAAGCAAATAGTATACTGCAGAACAAAAATGACATAAATAATCTCTAACAATTAAACATAAAAATCACTCCACAATACATTTTCTTCTCCAGTAGTAACTTTCTGAATTGGCATGAGAAATTACAAAACAACCACAATAAAGGAGTTCACAACATAATAGTTTTCCAAAACGAACAAAATCGTGATTACGGGAATCTGAGACCGATAAGTGGGAAAAAATAAGACCATTTGGATAAGGATATGCAGTACCGAATCAATCTCATAAGACGAAGGATCGTTTTCTAATGAGCTCACTGCAGAGTTGCGCTTTCCAAAATTCATAGCAAATACTGATGTCTCAACCTGCACATTGTTAAAAAATCTTACTTTTTTCATGCTGTGTTTCATCAATATATGGTAAAAACTTTATACCTCTTCAGGAGTACCTCCACCATGATCTCCATTTAGGGTTTGTCCGTGGTCACCCATCACAAGAAGCAGTGTATTCTCATGTAAGCCACCCGGTCCAGATTGACTCTCTAAAATCTCAGTAACTCTCTAAGATATTAAATTATAACCATTAACTAAGATATTAAAATGGGCCAGCAATATATCTCAGCTATAAATACGTAATTCCAGATTTGTCGTACCTCCAAAACATCGTTGTACTGATCCAGTTTCTCTACCATTGGCCCTGAATCAACTCCAAATATATGCCCAGCATGGTCCTAAGAACAAAACAAAAGCATATAACTTTTATAGTTATTGAGTAAGAATCGACTCAATGTAAATATCATGTTCAATAAGCTGCATTTCATTAATGTTATTATTATATTTAACTCTTCCTCTTGTCAGGCCTTAGGCCTATTAGAAACTATAAACTTACCACTCCAAGGAAATGTGCTATTAGAACATCCCAATCTTCCTGATATAATGATGGAATCAAGTGATCAATGCATCCATTGTCTACCTACCAAAAGAACTATTTTCCGTCACATTTTGTTGTACATAAGATAAATGAAACAAGTAGTCTTTTAGTTGAATGGAAAATAACGCTGCTGATAACTTACTGAGTGAAGATCTTTAACATTGAAAGAAGGGAAGGGGTATGACTTCTCAAAATGGTGCGGAAACAACTGCATCCAAGTGTCATCTCCCATCATAACCACTTTCCTGCCGTTTTGAACCAGCTGCAAAAGACCGCGGTGGGCAGCGAGTTAAATTAATCTAGCCATTGTGAAAACTCTAAAATACTCCTTAGCATGAAGAAAATAAAAAAATTCACCTGATGCAGAAAGTTATCTTCAACAATAGCCGGAGCACCAAAACTATTTCCTACGTCAATAAAAGTTGGTAGTCCGCCAGTTGTGAGACCCTGATATAATGAATAGTGAGAAGAAGATGATTTGTATGTGAAAGGACACAAAATGAAGGGAAAATAATCAATCAAGGTAATAAAGTAAGAAAAAAATCACCTTGAGGCGTTGCAAGGTTGTAGTAGGTGGATCCGCAATAGATTTAAAAATCTTTGCACGAGAGGGGTGCATAAGAGTCAGGTTCTGAAGCACATTAAGGCGATCCATCCATGGTTTTTTCTCTGCATCAACCCACGTGTGGAAATGAAGTAGCAAAAAAAGCAAATATGGTAGTAACAAAAATTAACCTGGTGTTAAAAAATGCCAACCTTGAAAGCAAGAACTAGGAGCAACAAAGTCAAACCTGCAACAAGCAAGTAAATATGTTAGAAATAGTGGCTTTGTCAAAAATATTGGCCAACAACTCAAACAACGCATTGTCCTTAAAAGTACCAGATTACCTAAGTGCATCGATAATAATAATGAGGACCCGTTTGACACGAGGTTTGGTCCAACATCCAGTAGAAGTATCAAAACCCTCACTAAAGCATGGGGAGTTAGACGCAGCATCAGAACAAGTGCTGTAATGCGGAAGCTCAGTTCGAGTGAGTAGAAATCCTCTAGTAAACAACAATATAGAAACCAAATGAATCACCAGTATTGCCAGAAATGGCCATATCAATCTCCGTTTCTCCCCCTTATCCATCTCAATAATTCAAAATTCCAATTCTGTATCTGTAACAAAAAAATGCAATCATTCAGCATGGAAAAATCAATGAAACAACACATGAAAATGTCACACAAAACAATCATAGATCAGCAAAGCAACTGATTGAAACTTTAAACCCTAATAGACAACTGCGTAAATCGGATACGGATCTTTAGCAGTGAGGTGATTACCGTTGAAAGAGAACACGTCGGTGGTTGGATTGAAATCCGTGGTGTTGAGATTGGAACGGAGTCGGGGTTCCTATCGGATTAGAATCAGGTGCAGCGTACTGCACTTCACAGCAGCCAGGTAATTTTTAAAATTAAATTTATTATATTAAAAAATTAATTTTTTTAATAATCCTCTGCGACATAAAGTAAGTTTTTAAATATTTCAGCCAGATAATATTTATAATAATAATTTTAGTTATTAAGATAGGATTCACTAATTAATTTTTTTTGATAATTCCCAACGACATAAGGTTTTTGAATACTAGATGTCTGCATTCAGTAACAGACAAATTTCATCTAATTTACATCATACCAAATAAACATGTACTTTTGAACCTAACAACTCTTATTCTATCCACTTCACGCTAAAATCAAACAGACAATATAGAGTCCTACACAAAGATACAAGTTCCAGAAAACAAAAGAATAAAAACTCAATTGTTCGAATGGTTACATACTAAAAAGAAACAAACTGCGGGATCAAAAAGGTCCAAAAACTGGACATATATTCAAAATTTGATCTTTATTTAGGCCACGCGTCTTACTCTATCTGCTTCTTGTAAATATGCAGTAGTAGTCAATAAGCCCTACTTTTGGAAGAATATATAAAAAAGCTTCACATCTTCAAAATGAAACAGAAAATCAGATCAAAATATTTAGAAGAATATAACATTCGAAACTGCTAAATTGAACCACATCTTCATAGAAAAATTACATCAAATTATACGAAAAAAACGTTGAAACACGATCCAGATCCATAGCGTGTAATCGTTGTGACAACGATGTGCGGGAACACATAAGGAATCGGACGAACCTGATGAAGACGCGAATAGCAGGAAGCTTCAGGTGTGGAGAGAGTTGGACTTGGATGCGTTCAGATTTCAGCACTTTTAGGTTGGTTTGGGCTTCGATTTCGACCGAGTCAATTAGAGAAATTGGTTTTTAAAGTAATTATTCAAACTTATCAAGTTTATTTTTTATAGTTATTAGAATAGGTACGTATAAAGTTTAAGAGAAATAAATAAGTTTAGTTGGTTCATATTAAATTAATTCTTAATTAAAATTAAAATAAATTAATAAAAAAATGGTGCGATCGGGGAGTAATGGTTATTAATATTAACCGTTTGATTGAAATTAATCAACGATTGACATAATGTGCTTCCATTTCACATGAAAATGTTTGTCCTCAAAGCTTTTCTTAGTTATATATTATTCAAAAATGGAAAAAGATAAAGGAGACGCATATCTTCTCAAATGTTAATAACTATAATTCAATGAATGAAATTTAAAATTAAAATAACGTCAATTCCAACCGTTAAATCCAACTATTCAATTTAGTAAAAAATCAATTAAATTAAAAATCTTTTTAATCACAACTGATAAATTAATCAAACTAGCTATTGGTGCACAGTCGTGACTGTGCATATAAAATTTGGATCAAATTCACATAGAATGTTGTAGCCGCGCTCTCTTCTCCAAAAACCAAATCTCCGTCAAGATCCCTCCCTCAATCTCCATTTAAGACAGCTTGACCAAAAGTACTCTGACGAACGGAAACTTCATGTAACAGCTGGGAAGCTTTAAAAGATGCCTCGGTTGGCCTAATGGAAGAATGCCTAGCTAGTAGGAAGCAGAGTCTGTGAACTACGCTTTTTTGATGGCAGTTTCTGCTCATCTTCAACTGTTGGTAGAAGGGGCTTACTCAATCCAGGCAGCACATCAGGAGTGTGCCTCTTCACTAAAGATGAAGAAAGAAATGAACTTCCTAATCTCGACAGCGAAGGAGTCCCCAAAAAGCCAATGCTTGGTGAATGTACACTACTAAGCATGTCAATTGACTGCCTGCAAGTGATCCAAAATTTTGAACATAATCAGTTCACTTAACTCAAAACATCCACAATATTGCCAAAAACACTAAATTTACGAAATAACAGAATTCGCCGATTTACGAAAAAACAAAGTTCATCAAAGACAAAGATGACCTGTAACTTTGTGGCCAGGAAGTAGTGTAAGAATTCGGCTTATTCTGCTGCTGATATTCAGTAGAAGAGTCGGACAAATCCGATACGTTCCCTTCTTCATCATCATCCTCTTGTTTGATGAACTCCTTCTTCAGAACTCTCAATATATAAACTCCTTTCAGAAACCGAATTGTTCATCTTTTCTTAAATACACCAAAACAAACACACTCTTTTCAATCTCCTAAACACCAACCCTACCAAACCCTCCTACAAAACCAAACACACATTCAAATCTCAGATTCTCAACACAAATTCATCAATCCAAGATTCCTTATTTAATAAATCAATTAAAGATGACAACTAAATTAAAATATATATTTAAATATATACATACAAACTGGGGATGATTCAAAAAGGGAGTATAGGCGAAAAATCTCGGATCCGGAATCTTGTGAATACCCAGCAGAAAGCGTACGTCTTGGAATCTCTGCACACAAAAACACCACCACATTAATTTCGTAAAAACAAGCGCTGTTATAAATGTGATCTGTAGTAGTGTACGGCGTTTAAATATAAGCAATGTTAAATGAACGAACATCAGGCAACGCTTATATAAATACCATCGTAAAATATCCAAATATAATACTGCTTTTTTAAAAGGGTTAATTACTCCGAACCACCCGTAAAATAGGCGTTTGCTTCAAAACCACCCATAAAATAATTTCTTTTCGGAAACTACCCTGCCATTATACCTTTTTTCAGGAATCACCATGCGTTAGTGCGTGATATTAAAACGCTTTATTTTTACAATGAACCACCCATAAAACTCTCTTTTGTCCTAATCATAACTCACAAATTAAATCAATAAAAATTATCTAATTTGTACAAAATAAATGGTTTCAAGAGTACGTCAAAAAGGCGAATATTAAAATATGTTAGAGTGTCGAGTATCATTAGGTTATATAATTTTTAAATAAGTGTTTGATTGTATGTTAGAGTTTCGATTTTGCGAAGTTAGTATTTGATTATATATCACGAGGACCTCCAAGGCATGTAATTTAAACAATGCTAAAGTGCCGAGTAATATGAAGTTATTATACTTCTTTAAAGTAGTCTTTGATTGTTTCATTCAAAAATGGTATGTTTTCTATAATAATATCAAAAGTAATGTCTTCTATTATTATATCAAAAATGGTATGTCAATAGTATGCCGAGTAATAATTTTATAGAGTTTAAATATGCTAAAATAAGATCAAAAGTTAATAAAACTATAATTAATATTATATTATAATATCGTTAGCAACACAAATTTAAAATAAAATTAAAAACCAATGGGTTATAAAACCATGCATTTAAAATTTGTTGTTGCTAACGATATTATAATATAATATTAATTATAGTTTTATTAACTTTTGACGGAACAGTGATAAGTGGTTGTTTGGGAACGTCAAATGCTATACGGATGGTCGAATGTAATATAACAATATAAGGGTGGTGGCGTGGAATATGGCATATTATGCATGTGGTCATCTATAATTAACCCTAAATAATACACTCATTATCATTTTTAGTGTTCTTTTGAACCACCCATAATATTTATTTTTGCCACAAACCACCGACTAAAGCGTGACGGCCGTTGGTTCTCGGGAAAAATGTATAGCGAAAGGGTAGTTTCGGAAAGAAATTATTTTATGGGTGGCTACGGAAAAATGCATATTTTAAGGGTGGTTTGGGGTAATTAACCTTTTTTAAAAGGCGATGTTAATTATAATATTTTTATATTGAGAAACTCAATTTTTAACGAAATTAAGAGTTTTAACAGCGTTGTAAAAGTGCCTATGAAATAAACGAGGTAAATTTTTTGTCTAATATTGATTTGATACTCAGGGTTATTCCTATTTTACTCGTTTAGATTTCGTACATATTTTTAATAATAAACAATCAAATAACCCTCATCGTGTTGGATTACAATTCGATTTGTTTACAAATATATCAATTGAAAAATACAATTACTAATTTACAAATGTATATTTTCAAAAAAGTTGAAAAACCTTGTTCGATTTTGTCTAATAGCCGTTCAAGTGGCACCCTACAACAAATTTGAACAAAAAATAGAGTTAGTAATTAAGAAAGAAAATATTAAACGAAAAATATGATGCATGGAGGTTGAGAGCTTCAATTACTTGGACTGCAGTTGAAGCTTGATACGTGGAAAAGAAGAAATTGACTGCGAACAAGGGTTACGCTGGTTGAATATGAATATATATAGAGGGTTTGTAACAGGAAACTAAAATATTCTGAAATTTTTTATGTTGAATTTGTACTGTTGGATTGAATTTATTGACAGTTGAGATTTAAAATTGCGTGTATTCGGCTCGACCAGTCGTGTTGCATATAGTCTACAACTTTTTTAAATATCAGGGCGCTGTAAAATAATTTAATTCATTTTAAAAAATAATTAAAAAAATTTGCATTCTAAATAAAACACCTACAATAATGCTTAATTTATAAACGCTGTAATAAATAGTATATTACAGCGCCTTTTTTTATTTAGACGTTGTTATATGGGGTAAGTGATTTTTTGTGTTTTAATATGACGAATAAAGAATTTTTTTAAAGATTGAGGTATGAAGCTGATTAATATTTTTACTTTTAAGTTTTAATATACTTTCATTTTTGTTTGTGTATTGAATGAAAGTATAGTTGATCTTTCATGTGCGACTTTCTTTAAGTAAAGTAGAAAATCTCGTAAAAAAGTTGTAAATGGTAAGATTTTGATGCTGAGGTATTTTCGTGGTAGTTAAAAATTGAATGTTGTAAATAACTTGTTTAAATGCTTAATCTAAACTCAAATTCTCAAAATATCACTTAAATTTTTTTTATTTGATATCCTCCAACATTGTTTATTATCAAATAAAATTGAATGTTGTTATGAGTTTCTTTTCTTGTAATTTTTATTATCATTTTACATCGTTTATTATCAAATAAAACCCTGTTAAAAGTGTAGAATTTTTAAAAAAAAATATTTAAACACTATTATGTGTTCAGGGTTTAGGGTTAATGGTTAATGGTTTAGAGTTAACAACCCTACATATGACAACATTTATACTTTTAAAGCGTTGTTAAATGTATATTACAACGCTTTATTAAATGAACGTTGTAAAATATTTTTCTTTCAAATTTATTTATACACAACAACGCTTTTGTAAAAAAAACGTTGTAATATGCTTTATTAAATACTAGCAAGTTATGCTGCAATTATTTTCTTTCAATTTGTGTAACTATTTTAAGTAAATACTTGTAAATTATGTAATGAGAAATTACATAAAAACTCTCGAATGTTACACATCTTTTACGAAAAACCAAGATACATTATCGAATAAACAAAAGTTCGATAAAATTTAATTATACTAAAAATGAATCTTCATGGTGCTCTCGATATAATCTTAGAATAGCTGCATACGTAATTGTTGGTGTAAGAAAATGTCCACAATAGAATAATTCAAGTGGTTTAAGATTTAAATACAATTTATTTTCAATGTTACCAAATTAATTCATAAAATAAAATCATTTTAGATTGGTGATGATCCTCGATCGGAATTTCTCCAAATAATCCTGTGGAAAAAATCTTGCAGGTCAATATGATATATATTTAAACACATAATTTCAATAATAGTCATGTTTTGAATAAATGATAGAATACATACATTGTTTTTCGATCCATATGCCTTCATTGTGGTCATCCCTTCTTTATTGAAATTCACCAATGTCTTCGACATGGTCCGGAAGGTGCTAACAAATGTTGCACTCTCTTCAGAGTAATCATTTGTATCTAGTTCGTCTTCAAAGAAAATAATATTTGCTTTATTGAATGGGTGAGAACTCCAATAATAATGTTTACGTTAAAAATCTACTTTGTACGTTCACAATATTTATGTGGTGCTTGCATCTGAAATTTTCAACATTCAATTTCAACATAAATATAAAACTTGATCAACATTTAAATAATTCACATTTAATAAATGTGATCGATCCCCTCATTACCGAGCTTAAAGATTCATCACATATGAATGATCAAGTAAATTCACGCTCTGTGCACACAACAAATCCGATAAAATATAAATTTGAAAGTAACATCGATCAGCTTCGATCCCAAAAACCATTGAAATCACAGTGCTTAACATGATAAGGCTAATTACATATAGGGTTAATTACAAAAAACCACCTTCATAATATGGGGTTTTTCACAGCACCACCCTTAGAATGTGATATAACAGTGAACCACCTCTTTCTCTACTCTGTTATCATTTAACCACCTCTCCGTTAACAGAGGTGGTGAAGTGATAACGGAATTGATTATAGAGGTGGTGAAGTGAAAATTTATTTATTATACGGGTGGTGTATTGTAATAAAAATTATACTATTGTATAAAAATTTTAAAATATTTAACGGAATATTTGACGGAATAGTGTCGAGGTGGTTAAATGATAACGAAATGATAAAAAAAGGTGGTTTACTGTAATATCACATTATGAGGGTGGTTCCGTGAAATACCCTCTATTATGAGGGTGGTTTTTGTAATTATCCCTTACATATAACAACACTTTTACAACAAAATCCCCGTGTTAAAAGAATTTTCAAAGTGCTCATATATAAAAATGTTGTTATATATCAATATTTATTTATTAAAATTTAATTTTTATTTTTTAGCAGCGCCTTTATTATTAAATGCTAATAAAAATATTTTTTCCCACAACATTTTGTTATGTAGAGCGTTGTTGTAAACTCTACGTGACACCATTGGTTGAATATGTTACACCCAGATAGATATCTCAACTGTTTTTTGCATTCAATCTTCATTTGTTAACAAAAATTTTCGAAAATTTGTTTTCCCGCTACGAAACCTCCTATATAAATTCAGTTTCCATCACCACTTGTACACGCATATTCTCCCACTCCAAGGAATCTCTCAACTCTAACTTATTTCAATCAAGTTAATAATTTGTATGTAATACCTAATTTGTTTTGTTTATTTCACAAATGATTTTTACATGTTTGAACAACGACATAAGGGAGCTTACACTGATTGTGCTTTTATGTTAATGAGTTCACAAATTTATCATGTAAGATATGAGTGAATCGGTTAGAGTAGGAGATGCTATTAGCTTGAATATTGGAATAACTATGACAAAAAACTTTATTGAGAAATAATCAATACACAAGGCAGGAAATTGGACATAAACTCTGAAGTTTAACTCTGAACTTATGTTTGGTACCAGTCTTTTAATACCTTTCTTGGCAAGCACAACCCAATGTAATAACTATTTTTAACTATGTAAGGTATTAAGTTTGTTGTACTATTTCGAAATATAACACATCTCCACATTTTAACATATATAACGTATCTCCACACATGATTATGTATGAAATATTTTAAAACCTTGTTTTTATTAAGAATTCATGTACTTGCATTAATATTCAATGCTTATATGAATGGTTTTAGTTGATTAACTTATACGACTATACGATTAAATTTTATCGTTAGTATGTCTTATATTTATCGGTGATTTCAGATAAGAACACCAAGCTGGTATCTCCCTATTAAGAATCCGGGAGTGAACGGTTATAGAAAAACCAACCGCTATGGACACGTCGTTTGGTTAGCAACGGTTTGTTCTTATCTTATCAGCCCGTTCTTCTGGTTTGTTCTTCAATTCTTCGTCAGCCCGTTCGCATCTCGCAAATTCGACGGAGGGATTTGTCGCAGCTCCGGCCACTTATTCGACCGACGTGTTTCGTCCTTTTTAGTTGGTGGTTGGCTTTTGAATTGCGCGGATTAATCAGTTGGATTGAATGATGTCGATTTCGGCGGTAATGGCTTCTGTGATGATAAAAGCTTCATACGATACGGAGCAGAGGTTGGCGTACACTTCGCATCGGACTTATGAGGCGAAACCGAGCGCTGTTTTGGTAAAACCGGCTGTGAATATGGTAGTTTCGAGTGAGAATTTTGAGAAGGTTGCGGCGCTACGTACTGATGTAAAGAAAGATGTGGGTATGTTGATTTTGAGTAAAAGATTGGATTTTTAACAATTGGAGTGTTGAATTTGACGTTGGAAGTTTTAGGGCTGATTTCTGCACGATGAATAATGATGCTTAGTTTATTTATTTCAGTGATTTATTTTTATGCTTTTGTGATAGAGAAAGAAGGTGATGATACTTATTTGGGGTATGAGAGATGGCTGCCAAGCGCTCTGAAAGTGAAGAAGCCTCGATCTGTGTACAATGCTGTATCTTTGGCCTACTTAGGGATGGTATATACGAGGTCAGTATTTGAATTGAGGGTTTAGGCCTTAGGGTTTTGAGTTTTTGTACTAATTAATAACTGGGGGTTAGAAGAAAGATTTTCATCTTTTGTTTTGAGTTTTGTTGTGTTGCCTACTCACTTATTACGTCTTGAAACGAATTGTGCAGCTATATGCGCGTAGGCATTTCCTATTTCCACCCCTGGCTATTGAAGAATACAATGACAGAGTGATGGCTGTAGTATGCTGTGAAGCGCAAGTATGATCAGTTTTATTTTTTGCTTGAACTACAATCAAGTAATTAATTATCTTTCCGGGTTGTCTCAGAATGCACTACTACAAAAGCTTCTACAAGATAATGTTCTAATTGAAACAGAAAGGTCAGTGGCAAAATAATCAACTTTGGAGTTTCATACCTTTAGTACATATTTTTTTACAGGAAATTGATTGTCTGATAAATGTTTGCATTTGCCGGGATGTCCTCCGCTGGGGAAAGAATATTGGTGGAGCAAAAACAAAAACGGTTAGGAGAGCTGGTGCAGCAGTTTACAATAGAAGAAGAAATGGATCGACAAAACTACAATAAGATCTGATTTGACAATCCAAATTTTGATCATGCAAACTCCATGATCGCATTAGTCGTCAATTACAAATTTTAGAGATAGTGATTATATTCAGGATCATATTGTCAAATTTTCTTTCATGTTCAAATTATATGAGTATGAAGGTTTAAAATCCCAAAACTGCACAGGTTAGACTGTGCAGCGAGTACTAGTTTACTTTATAGTTTAGCTCGCTTTCCACAAAAGTACCACTCACGTGAGACATTTTCAAACTTATTATAAGCACAATTATATGCGTAGTATATTTGTCGGATTATGCACGAGCTATAAGAATCTAGGAATAGCATGTTTAGCTGTCGATGATAAACATTGATTATTATAAGTAACTGAGTTGAATCGTACTATCTCGATTGATTGACTCTACTACTTGCATACTTACAATCTCTGAAGTGACAATCAATATCCATTGTTTTACTGATATTATCCAATAATTTCCTATTGCAATATTATTTGGGATTTGACCCCTACTTACAAAAACACAAGCTAAAAGAAAGATAACAATTTGAAGCGTACAATGACCCGCACTCAATAATAAATCAACTGTATTGACATGTATTGACGTGATTTATATGTGTTATGGGTTGAGTTCTAAAGAGACAATTGATTTTTATGAGACGGAAGAACTTAATATCAATCGTTGATTTATATTAATCTAGTGGTTGAGATTCATTTGTTTTAAACTATAATTAAATCGAATTAGCAAAAAACACGGGGCGTTTAGTGATTGACGGTTATCAATATTAACTGTTAGATTTATAAAAATCTATGGATTAGAAGATGTCTTTCCGTCTCACATTAATTTATATGTCATTTTCCTATGTGTTCTATATAAACAATTAAAAATAATTAACAGTCAAAACTCATGCATAGTACATTTGTCCATCAAATTTCACTACGATATCCTCTCCACCGTATCATTTTGAAGTCTAAAAGATATTGATTCCAAATGCAACTTACTATCTCTATCACTTAAGTTTTTAATCCAATTAAATATAGTAAAGTGGGACAGGGTGGATTATTAAGATGTACATATTTCCATCATTCAAAACCATATATTATATATACAAACTGTGCATCATTCTTTTAAATTCATATAATAACAACTATTTATCCAAAAAATATAATAACAACTATAAAGAATACTATAGTAAAATTAAATTACGATAAAGAAAAATTAGGTAGAGTAGAAGGTTTGTCGATTCTTCTCTCATGGTGCTTGCTCTAAATCTTGATGTTTGTTGATCACTTTCAAATATCTTTTGCCAGATTTTCACCGCTATAGAGGCGGCACACACCTTCCAAATTTTAGAATGTTTCTATTTGTATGTGTTGCTTTGTGAGCTTTTGACCTAGGTCGAAGTTTAAGGCCGAGTTCGGACTACCTGGATTTTTGGCCAAAATCGTCCTTTTACTTTACTCTCTGATTTTGAAGTTTTTTGTGTATTGAAAAGTTGTATATAATTGAAAAATCTTTTCAACAAACCATACATGTCTCATTCAAATATTGGAGCTAAATTTTGAAGCTTTCTATATATGTGCTGAATTTTTGGTTTAGGAAGGTTGATGTAGATTCCGAATATCTTTTCAAAAACGAACTGGAAAACAATTATAGCATATTTTCTAATTCCTCTCGTATGAAATCATCCTCACTTCACGTTACAGCGTTGTTTGAAGAGCACAAGTGCATGGTCAACACATTGAACAACTCGTCAAGCACAGTGTGTTCTTACTCAGCAACTTCCTTATGTATTAGCACGCATCTCACGCTCAATCAACCAAATTTAGCTAATACTTTTCTAAATCATCTGATATATTTCGATATGTGTTATTAACCTGGAACAAGAGAACAAGTATCAAACAACCTCATAACATAGCGCAATAAATAAGAACTTAAGGTAAAGAATGGACATATTTGTCCGTAGATCGTAAGTTGTGACTATTAAATTTGTTTGACATAGCTATAGACATCACAAGAGAATAAGTGTCAAGGGAGATTGAAGATGAAAACTTTTGAATAGCATAACTAGAGTTCTGCTTCTGAAATGTAGCGCTTCGCTGCTGAATTTTGCACTCGGATCTATGGCCTTCGCGATCGTTACCTCACGTAGAGGTGAAATGGATATCCCCTAGAGTGCGATAAGGGTTTCCCCTAATAAGTTGATGATTTCAACCATGGATTGATTATGTATTTATATTTTGATCCTCCAAAAACAACTATTCAAATTCAAAAGTCTGGTACGATTGCACGTTCCACTTGGTACTGACAGCGTTCTATGATTTGGTTTCATGGAATACACAGTTCTTATCGCAAAATCAGTACCTGGATGAATTTCGTATGTTCTTTAACTCGATCCCTGATGAATTTCGTATGTTCTTTAACTCGATCTAATGATCGTCTTTAAACTCATTTTCATATAGACCCTTTTAATGCATGTGAAATAGAAAAATATATAGAAAAGAAAAAAATAGTAATACAAATGCATTAAAACATATGAATTAAGAGTCAAGCATATAACTACATCTTGTCACTCACACATAATTTTGTGTGAAATATTTTTAGACTTTGTTTTTATTAACAATTATGCACTTGCATTTATATGTTGTGCATCTATATGCATGGTTTTTAATGATTAGGTTAAACAATTGTTAGCACATGAATTTAACCTCTGCGATCAATTTTTATAGTTAGCATGTTTGATATTTAGCAATGATTTCATGTAGAAACATCGAGATTTAAGCACTAGTTTAGCTCGCTTGATATATCAAACACTTCTTTGCCGAGAAGAGTCACATTAACGTTAGACAATTTCAGATTATATTAGAATCACAACTATTCGTCTAGTACTTGAATCGTGCTCTCATCACTGAAAGACTTTCGTTCTACTACTCCACTGCTTTCATAATTGCAATCTCCAAAGTGACAACACATTCCCTTGTTTTACTAATTTTTAATCCAACAATTTCCTTTTGCACTTTCTGATGAATTTGATCCCCACTTTCGGTTCACTAATTAAAAGAAGATTACAACTCAATGTATATGTAGAAAGTCACACTCCGGCGAAGGGCGGAGGTGATGAGATCGGAAGAGACGAAGTGGTAAAATGGTTGATTGAATTGATTCTCACGCAAAGCGCATGTAGATTACTTACAGTTACATTCTGTTACGCACTATACAATAATTACAGGGAAGTCCTCAAACTAAAACCTATTACACTTGATGACCTTTCTATTTACAATATCATCTAACTACTTTCTCCATATTACATGTGAAACCCCACAAATGCAATTAGGGTTTGGCGACGACAACAGGACGGAGCTCAGCCTGGATCTTCTGGTCCAACACCCCCCCGCAAACCGAGCGTGTGGAGAAGATTACAAACGCGAAGTTTGGAGCTCAGCCTGGATAGAGAATCAGCAGGTAGAGCTTTGGTGAGAAGATCTGCCGGCTGGTCTGAGGAAGGGACAAATCGAGGTACAATGAAACCTTCAGCAATATGATGTCTTATGAAATGACAATCCAACTCAATATGTTTTGTTCGTTCATGGAAAACAGGGTTTTTGGCCAGGCTAATTGCTGAATTGTTGTCAGAGTAAATAGGGATTGGAAGACTAGTAGAAATATGCAAATCCTCCAAGAGTCTAGCAATCCAGATTAACTCACAACAGGTATGCGCCAAAGCCCTGTACTCAGCTTCTGTAGAAGACTTAGAAATAACTGTATGCTTTTTAGTTTTCCAAGAAATTAAAGCACCTCCAAGAGTAATACAATAGCCTGAAACTGATTTTCTTGTCAGGGGGCACGAAGCCCAATCAGCATCACTGTAAGCTGCAAGGTCAAGGCTAGTATGTCTCTGAAAATGAAGACCACGACAAGGAGAAGACTTGAGGTACCTTATTAATTTCTTTGCTGCATCCATATGGTCTTCCTTAGGGTCAGCCATAAACTGACTTAGGATGTGAACTGGAAAAGATATATCAGGTCTAGTAACACATAGGTAGATTAACTTTCCTACTAGTCTTCTGTATGTAGTGGGATCTGCAATAGGAGGACTGGTTGATATAGCCAGCTTTTGCTTAGAATCCATAGGAATACTGCTAGGTTTGCAACCTAGGAGACCTGCTTCAGCAATAAGATCCAAAGTGTATTTTCTCTGATTGATTATCATGCCTTTGTCAGATCTTGCCACCTCAATGCCCAAAAAATAGCTTAGAGGTCCTAGGTCTTTTATATGAAACTGAGAGTCAATAGAAGACTTTACTTCATCTATCAGCTTTACTGAGGTTCCTGTCAACATATACCAGAAGAATAAGGAAGTCACCATTCTTATGATAAGTGAATAAGGAATAGTCATTTAGGCTAGCAATAAAACCATATGAGACCAGAGCATCATGGAACCTTGAAAACCACTGCCTAGAAGCTTGTTTTAGGCCATATAAGCTCTTGATTAGTTTACAAACCTTGCCTTGTGATTTTTCCTTTGCATAAAACCCTGCTGGTAGCTTCATATAGACTTCTTCATCTAGGTAACCATGAGAAATGCATTGTTGACATCCATTTGGTATATAGGCCAGTCTTTAGAAACAGCTACAGACAGGAAAATTCTTACTGTTCATTTTACTACTGGGGCAAAAGTCTCAGTATAATCAAGACCTTCCTGCTGATTATAACCCTTAGCTACCAATCTAGCTTTATAACGTTCAATAGTACCATCAGCTAACCTTTTAATCTTGTATACCCATTTGCAGCCAATAGCAGTCTTACCCTTAGGAAGATCAGTGATGAGCCATGTGTTGTTTTCTTGTAGAGCAGATAACTCTTTCTTCATGGCATTCAACCAGTTGACATTTTTACTTGCAACAGAGAAACTGGTAGGTTCTTCATCAGATAAAATCTGCAGGGCTCTGGCCTGAAACTGGGAGGAACAATTAGAGTAGTCTGTGTAATTCCCAATAGGATACTTCACATTTGTAGATACATTACATATGTAATCTCTCAGTCTAGAAGAAGGTCTAGAATCCCTGGTTGAACGTCGTAGAACAATGGGATCAGCAATAGGGTCTACAACTGTCTCTGTAATGATATCAGGCAATAGTAGTAGAATCACTGCTAGGAGCTGGTGTAGGTAAAATTGGAGTTCCACTGGTCTGAGTATGTTTCTGATTAGCAAAAGGGAAAACATCCTCATGAAACTGAACATCCCTTGAGATTGAGATAGACTGAGTCTCTAAGTTGAAGAGTTTATACCCCTTCTGCCCATAGGGATAGCCAAGGAACACAGATGGATAAGCTCTCTTATCAAACTTTGCCTTGTTAGGGGAAGTATTGGTGATATAAGCAAGACATCCAAAAACCCTCATATGAGTATAAATGGGTGGCTTACCCAGTAGAACCTCCAGAGGGGATTTATTATCTAGTTTGACTGATGGTAACCTATTTATGATGTAGGTTGCGGTCAATACACAATCACCCCAAAATCTGTCTGGCATGTGAGACTGGAATTTGATGGCTCTAGCAACTTCAAGTAAGTATTTATGTTTCCTTTCTACTATGCCATTTTGCTGAGGAGTATAAGTGCAAGACTTTTGATGAATACATCCCATATCCTGTAGAAAACTTGTCATGGCTTTTGAAGTAAATTCTGACCCATTATCTGTTCTCAGGATCTTGATTGACTTTCCGAACTGAGTGAGGACCATTTTGAAGAAGTGGATCAAATGAGCAGCAGCTTCAGCCTTGGAACTCATCAGGTAAACCCAAGTGGTTCTAGAAAAATCCTCCACAATTGTTAGGAGATATTTCTGTCCATTGATAGAAGCAACTCTGTTAGGACCCCAAATATCTGCATGTACTAAATCAAATATTGCATTTGAAGTAGAGTCAGAAGTAGGAAAAGTAAGTCTGGATTGTCTAGCCAAAGGACAAATTGAACAATGAAAATTATCAATGTTACAATTGACACCAGAAATAGTCTTTGCTAGCTTATTAAGAGGCACATGACCAAGTCTGTTATGCCATAGGACACAATTGAAAACTGCATTATTCACAATAGTCTGCTTGAAGTTGCTAGTAAGTAATGTCCCCTGTTTCAAGACACCATTAGACAACTTGTATAGTCCCTGAGAAATGTCACCAATCTTGAACAAGGTCTGATTGATTGGGTCCTGAATAAAGCACTCTTTGTCAGTAAATAGTACATGACATTTATTATCCCTTGTTAGCTTTGAAATGCTAAGGAGATTATATTTGAGCTTAGGGCCACTAGAACCTCAGAAAGAAGCAACTTGTCTGTCAGGAAAAGACTACCAATGTGACTAACACTAGTAGAATCACCATTAGGCATCTGTATAGGATATGAAGAATATACCTCCTTAATATCTTTAAGCATGTTCTTATGAGGAGTAATATGGTCTGATGCACCACTATCAATAACCCAATCATAAGTATCAAGACTTGTAGATAAGAGGCAAGAAATACCTGCCAAATGGTCAGAATCATTATGCTGGTCTGTCCTGTGTTCAAGAATACCATTAGTTTCTTTAGCTGCTCTTGGCTCATTGAAATTGTGTTGAAGTTCACATGACTTGCAGGATCAGAAGACTCATTCTGGGAAGAGATGGCATTAGCAGAGCCACCTGTGGAAACTACATTAGCACCAACAGAGGATTGATTACCTGAGGAATTCTGTTGCTTGTTGCCTTTTTTCTGTCTGTAGTTTGCAGGGAAACCAATGAGTTTGTAGCACTTATCTTTTGTATGATTTGTTTTGTGACAATATGAACAATAAAGCTCTCCTTTCTCATTCTGGTTCCTTGCCTGTGTGTTCTTGGAAGTCTGATTTGAGTATAGAGCACTTGTTTCAATAGTATGTGACTTTGTAATTCCTCTATCAGCTTCATCTTCCAAAACCATGTTGTAAACTTCATCAATGTGTGGTAAAGGTTTCATAGCAAGTATTTGAGTCCTCACCTGAGCATGAGACTCAGAAAGCCCCATCAAGAATTGCATGATCTTGTATTCACCAATTCTTTTGTCAAAACACTTAGCAGCCTTGCAATTGTGGCCTAAATCACAAGCCACATTGTCCTGCAGAGCCTCTTCTTCTGCCCAGAGATTAAGAAGTTTGCCATGATATTCAGCCACGCTCAAATCGGCCTGAATCAAAGTGCAGATCTCTTTGCGAAGGGAGTATAGCCTTGGCCGGATTGAACCACCAAACCTATTCTGCAGAATTGTCCAAGCATGGGTGCAGTCTTTTGCATGAATGATTGAAGAAGCAATCTCCTTAGATACCGAGTTCATGAGCCAAGTATGAATAGCCAGATTACATCTATCCCATCGAGCGGCTTCAACAGTACCATCAGGTCTTGGAATTTCACCACGAACGAAACCAAGCTTGAGTTTCATGCCTAAAGCCATTTCCACAGCTTTCTTCCAATTGACGAAGTTAGCAATTCCAAGCAATGGTTCGCTGACCAAGGACATCGTGACATTCTCAGTGTTGCTGATGAACAAAGGATCGTCAATCTGGTGCTCAAGACGAGTGCGAGAATGCAAATCGATCGGAGCAGAAGAGGACGTCATATCAAAAAGAAAGATCAAAGTGTGATGAACGGAAGCGGAATCAGGAAACAAACGAAGCGATTGATACCATGTAGAAAGTCACACTCCGGCGAAGGGCGGAGGTGATGAGATCGGAAGAGACGAAGTGGTAAAATGGTTGATTGAATTGATTCTCACGCAAGCGCGTGTAGATTACATACAGTTACATTCTGTTATGCACTATACAATAATTACAGGGAAGTCCTCAAACTAAAACCTATTACACTTGATGACCTTTCTATTTACAATATCATCTAACTACTTTCTCCATATTACATGTGAAACCCCACAAATGCAATTAGGGTTTGGCGACGACAACAGGACGGAGCTCAGCCTGGATCTTCTGGTCCAACAATTACAACTATATATGTATTGAAAAACTTGATTCTTATTTTAGTTTATGAATGACAGGATGAGAAACTATGTTGTTACTTCTTGGGTTGACGTCACATGTAGATAAACGGGAGCCACTAAAGGAGGAATAAAAGGGAAGGACACAAATGTAGCGTCTAAAGGCGGTGGATAACCTTAAACAGTTGTACCTCAGCTTCATTAATATGTCTAGAGAAAGCTACACAAGCCAAACCTGCTGTTTCATAAATTGAATCTAGACAGCTGTTCGAATAAGAGCCTTACCAAGATTATATCACATGTGAATGAATCACTTTAAAAAAAAGATAGGAACCGTATCTCACATGGCGTTCGAATCCACCTTTGCGTTTGAATACGCAACTAAACCCTAAACCATGAACCTTGACATATCGAAGTGAGAGTGATGAATGTGCATGACAACATGGATGTTGAGATTTCGAAGAGTGTAGCTTGGATTTTAAAGGACATCACAGTTGTTGTTGTTACTTATCTTCAATGGATATGTTTGTCTGGATAGAACATTTGTTGGATTCGGATAAGGTGACATTGGCAATGCAAAGTTAGCATGAAGCATTCTTGCTAGTTGTCCATAGAAACACGGAAGTATCTCGTGCCATTTTCACCTTTCCAACTTCACATTATGTGTTTGTTGATACTTTTTAATACATACAAGAGGATACATTATGTGAATTATTAATATCTAGTACTTTGGAGCACAGAAAAGTACATCACATCAAATAAAATACGGTATAATATTAATAATGGAAAGATATAATTTTATTTTAGGAAATCGATATGTGGCTTCAAAAATTGATATGTGGTTTTTTTTAATGCGAACATAAATGTTTTAAACTTCAGTTTTACATATCTTTTCAGCAACAAATGTACATACTACACTTCTGTGTGACGTTGGGCTTCGTATTATTGGGCTTCGTATTATTGGGCTTCTGGACCAAACATCATTACAGTTTCCAAACATGTCCCAACGCATTTAGTTTATCTTATAAAATTACTGTATTATGTGGATCTCGTAAACTCACTTTTTATTCGTTAATTGCATTTTATTAATGGCTGAGATGCATTAAGTCATTACATTTGTTATGTGCATGTCACATAAAAAACATGTGCAATTCACATGTCTCATTAATGTATTGGCACAATCTGGTGCATCGATAAAATGCAATTAGCGAATGGAAAATGAGGTTCACTGAGTATATCAAAAGTGATGGATGTTGAATGTTACAAACTTACAACCGTACACATATGATGCTCTTCACATCACCTATCTTCTGTTCCAACTTCTCAAAAAGCTTACTTTGCCAATTATTTAAAGTCTGTCCACCACAAATCCTGCAAATATAAAGAGAAAAAACAGCACCAACAAGGTTTCCTATAATACCAAGGCAAATGGAAGACAAACATTGTGTCATTTCAAGCGTAATGTCAACTTGTATTGTATGCACTGCGATCATGTTTTACTGAACTGCAGTGTACTCTCTTTGGGTGCCACCGTGATCCCCCAGAAGGTAGAAAAAACCCTGCTTTATACTTTGATTTATAAATGTGACAATTTAGGCGGATTAAGATTCTATATAGCTAACAACTTTATACAACGAGTTAAAATGACATCGTTTAACTTGAGGATTAACTCAATACAACATAATTTAGTAACAAAATTCCGGAAACATTATTTTCATTCGTTGTAAATTATTGCATGCGCTGTATCCAAATACATCACGGTGACTATATGTAATGGAAACAGACTCGACACATCCTTGTGATGGCATAATGTGGGATTTTTTCAGAATGTCAAATTTCAGTTTTGGGTATTCATTCAAAAGAGAATTACTCTGGTGGATCCACCACTATTTGGTGGATCCATGAGTCCAACTTTCAGCCATTGGATGGATTTAGATCAATGGTTAGCAATGGTCAACTATTAGTCAAACTAAAGGGTAATATGGGAATAGTTAGGATTTTAGTTAGTTTAGTTAGCTTAGTTAGCATTTAATGCTTGATTAGATGGCTTCATTTTCCCTCTCTCCTTAATTTTCCCTCTCTCCTTACAAACCCACCATTTTTAAAATTCAAACCCTCTCTCCTTAATGAATCCCACCATTTTTCATAATTCAAGCCTTTTCATTTTCCCACCATTTTCATAATCCAAACCCTCTCTCCTTAATCAATCCCACCATTTTCATAATTCAAGTTTTTTCATTTCCCCACCATTTTCATAATCCAAACCCTCTCTCCTTAATCAATCCCACTATTTTCATAATCTAAGCTTTTCATTTCCCCACCATTTTCATAATTTCAACCCATTCTAACCCATTTGTAAACCAAATAATCCCACTCTCAACTGCATTTTAACTGTTGCACCCACATGTGCACCTTACTATTGCACTTTGTAGTTGCATCCTATAGTTGCATTTTTTTCCCACTTGCACTTTCAGCATGCATTTCACATGTGCATTTCATACATGCATTTAGATCTTGCATTTTGCAGTTGCATTTTTACAGTTGCATTAAGTCTACAAATGTGTTTCATGTTCATTGTATTGCTTTTTTGTATAAATTTAACATGTTTCCGTATCATTTACCCTTTTTTGTGTTGTGTTGGCAGATGGTAATCATAGTTGTACGGTAACAAATGATTTCCATTATTTGGTTATCGCATTTCATTGCTGCATTTCACATGTGCATTTCACACTTGCATTTTGATCTTGCATTTTGCAGTTGCATTTTAGAGTTGCATTAAAGCTACAATTGTGTTCCTTGTTCATTGTGTTGCTTTTACCCGGTTTCACAGTAATGTTTTCAGTATGATCTAACAAATGCAATTACAAATTACAAATTGATTTCCTTGTAACAAATGCTTTGCAGTAATCAAATTACAAATTATGATCTAACAAATGCAATCAAAATGCATTAATAAAAAACAAATTACAAATTAATTTCACGCTACACCAGATCCGGATCCTAAAACATATGACAAGTGTACAAGACACATTACATGCATGAATGAGCCATATTGATCGATCATGCTGATGCACTTCCTAAGGTGGCAACCACAGCAAGAAGAACAACTGCGTAAACAAACAGACATTAAAAATCTCAGCTTTACGAACAAACAACATAATACACATTAGGTAAACATGAAAGCAATAATCAATAAACATCAGAGTAATAGTCAAAAGATTGAGAAAGGGGTAATGATCAAATCAATGAAACAAAATACAACTATATACACAATTTCATACAAACAGATAACCATGAATGCAACACCAAAATGCAACAATAAAGTGCAAAACTTAAATGCACGAGCTAAAATCAAACTATAAAATCGGCAACTTCTATTTAAAATGCATTTATCATATGCAACTGTTAAATGCATTTATAAAATGCAACTATAAAATGCAAACATAAAATGCAACATTAAAATGCAACTATAAAATGCAAACATAAAATGCAACTATAAAATGCAACTATAAAATGCAAACATAAAATGCAACTATAAAATGCAACTATAAAATGCAACTATAAAATGCAACTATAAAATGCAACTTTCAAACACAATGACATAACTCACGTCAAATATCCACCTAACATACCCTTCAAAACGAAATGCAGTACGACCAAAATGCAACACCAAAATGGGACTACAGATGCTACTTAGTGCACCCTTACATAATCCATTCCAACTACACATGCCAAAAAACAATCATGAAATCTCAACTAAATACATCCCTAGCCTGGTAGTATCCACTCATAGAAGCATGTCTATTCACCCTAAAAAATCTAAAACTAAAAAAGAAAAGACCAAAACAAGAAAACCAAGATTCATAAACAAGACTCACCAGAAGTAGTAACCCAATTACCACTAGGACCACCTTCATAATCTCCAGCCTTCCAAAACTGCTTCCCAGTCCCACCACCACTGACCCTACTCAACTCACCACCACTCCCATTCCCAACCACCTCCTCCTCCCTCGTTTCCACAGCTAATTCATTCACAAACCCAACACTATCATCACTAATCCTCAGCCTCTTACCCTCACCTCCATCATTTTCCGAAACCCTAATTCGCTTACTTCGCTCCTTCTCATCCTCTTCAAGAAGCAACTTTTTCAAATAGTTTCTGGCATCCCCTTCCTCCGTAATCAGCTATACACACATAAACAAACCCTTAATCAGATTCAGCAGATCTACAAAACCCAGTTCGCAAAACAACCAAAACGACTTACAAGATCGGAGCTTGTCGCCTTAACAGCATCCTTCTTCTGCTTAACAACATCAGATGAAACAGCAACGATACGCGAATCAACACGCCTAGCGCCAGCAGCAAGATGCGATCTTTTAGGGTTGAGGAAGTGAAGACGGTGATTTGATCCCAGAAAAGAGGATGCGGAGGGAGGAATGGAGATGCGGAGGGATCCTAGGAAAATAGTGTGAGAGACTGACAGAGGAACCGGTGAGAGGAGCGTAGGTGTCAGAAGGTGAGAGACTGACACAAAGACCAAACTACCCTCAACACATTAACCCCCATTCAATACTAACCAAACTAAATTTAAACCCACCAGACACGTGTCACAATACAGAGCTTTCTATTAATCAGATGTGAGGTCCAGATCTGGACTCACAGACTCACCAAACAGTACCAGACCCACCAGAGACGCCCTCTCATTCAAAATTGTTAAGATTGAATTTAAAGTTTCAAAATTTTCGAAGTTTTTAATATCTTGCGTTTTGCATTTGCGGGTTCTTATACCCAGACGAACGACGTGACGAGTGTTTCGGAAACAACCCATGCATTTTAATAAAAACTAGGGAACAACACCTAAATTCAAACCGTGAATCGATTTGATTGTAAAAAACGATAAATATTTGTAAGATGGAACGATAAATAACCGTGAATCATGTTTTATATTTATATTTTCATTAAACATGTAGTATAGTTTTGCTTATATCTCTTATAAATTTGATTAATGTACTAATGAATCTAAAATCAAATTTGTACATTTGTATAAGTGATAATTGAAATTTGCCTATTATTGGTTTTATTTCCTTTTTACTGTCATCATTTCAAATTATTGAGATTTAATAATTTAAGAAATTTACTTTAAAGACGTTGTAACAATGTCATTAAAAGGATAAATTTCACGTTATTTAAGGTTGTAATGATCAAAATATGTGGCCAAAAGTGATGGATTTACAAGGTTTAGGAGAGAAAATAAAACCTGTGGTTGAGAATAATTGAAAATGAACGAAAATTAGGGGACGTCCAAAAAAAAAGTAGATAGACATTTAGGGATAGAGAGAGTATCATTTTACTTGACAACTTTAAATTGACATCAATAAAGAAAATTTTTGTATCCGTCATTGAATTCGAACGTGGTTTACTTGAATATTATGATATATGAAAGGGTTCTGAGAGTACATATGTATTTTAGTAGGACGGAAGGACTTGATCTCAACCGTTGGATTCTATTAATCCAACGACTGATATTGATAACCGTCAATCACCAGCCGCCTGTGTTTTTTATAAAATAACCGCTCAATTCAATTATAAATTAACTTTAATGTCAACCGTTGATTTAATTAAATCAACGACAAAGATTATGTCCTTCGGTCTTACATAAAATTATTGTCTCTCCAAAACTTCACCCTTATGATATAAAAATAGTTTTCTATAAAAATATTTATTATCAGAACACATTGAAAAAATAAATGAATAGGCATTACATCACTTTTTGCCTTGAACAAATTCATAACCACTCGCAATTGACCCCGCCTCAGCCACTACAAGATTGGTCAGGAACTAAACCATTTATCTTCTGGACCAAAACCCCTTTTCTTAATTCTTCCGGGCGTGCAGAAAGGAGCAATCTTTTCATCAATGGCGACAAAGGTCTATATTGTGTAAGCGCCTTTGATTTTAGGGGTCTTGATTTTTTTTTTGATAAAGAATTATTTATATGGGTCGTTTAAGTTGTGCCTATTTGGATGTGTTGTTTGATGTCTGATGAATTGCTTGATTCGATTTGAAAATCATGGCAGTGTTTGTTAATTTCTCTGAAAGGAGGACATTTGAAGATCCAACTGTGTATTTGTGTTTTGTACAACTTCTAGCTAGTTGTGTGTAATCTTTGATATTTGAAGTTTATATAAGAATAACAAGACCTCTTGTGTTGGTCTCTATTAGTTTGAGTTTTATCTTGGATTCAATCTTTCAAAGGTTTGCACATTCCTTTGAATGTCACATTTTTAGGAAATCTGATTGGCGGAATAAAATGTCCAATTGTAGCAGCTTTTGATTTTTTAGTTCATGTGCTATTGAGAAATGAAAGATGTTAGACCCTGACCTTTCTCTGACATGTTCTTGAGCATCAAAAAGTTGTTTCATTTTGTTCAAATCATTATGCATCTTCTGCATCCGAAAATCTATTACCCGAGCAAAATCAAAATGCTGCTAGAGAGGTTAAGTAGGACTCAAAATGTAAATAACAATCAGAGTTTCGTATTATTACTCAAATTTTGATTGTTTTTCTGATGTTTTAGATCTTTAGATGAATTTATTGTTTGAGTTTGTTGTTTGGTGTACTGCAGTTACTACTCAATGTACGGACATGTAGGGGCTCTGGCTGAAGAAATAAGGAAAGGAGCTGCATCTGTTGAAGGAGTTGAAGCCAAGCTGTGGCAGGTTCCCGAGACACTCCCAGAAGAGGTGTTGGCGAAAATGGGTGCACCACCACCAAAGAATGATGTGCCTATCATTACTCCAAATGAGCTTGCTGAGGCTGATGGACTCATATTTGGATTCCCAACTAGGTTTGGTATGATGGCTGCTCAGTTCAAGGCGTTTCTTGATGCTACTGGAGGGTTATGGAGAACCCAGCAGCTGGCTGGTAAGCCTGCTGGCATATTCTACAGCACTGGATCACAAGGCGGCGGTCAAGAGACCACTGCGTAAGCTCCAGTCTTGATCTTGCTGAGTAGAATTTTTTTACTCTTTTTAATAATTTAATGCACCCAGCCTAAATCCCTTGCTTTGGTTCCATAGGTAACTAAACTTGTGACCTAATCGCATCCGTCTCTACTAGTAATTGGTCGGTGATGGGCGTATTGTCGACAAATAGTTTACTTTGTGGAAATGTAGCCAAATTAATGGTAGCTTAGATTTATTTTTATATAAATCAGTTGAGCTAGGAGAATTTTACTGAGCTGATACTTCGAATTTTGTTTTTGTTTTTATAGTTCTCATTTCCAACTTTACTTTCCAGTTTGACAGCCGTCACCCAACTAGTCCATCACGGAATGATCTTTGTCCCAATAGGCTACACATTCGGAGCTGGAATGTTCGAGATGGAAAGTGTCAAGGGCGGAAGTCCTTATGGGGCAGGAACTTATGCCGGAGACGGTTCAAGACAGCCATCTGTTCTTGAGTTGGAACAGGCTTTCCACCAAGGTAAATACATTGCTGGATTTGCCAAGAGGCTCAAGGGAGAGTAAATGTTACTCTACTGGCACACAACCATTAAAGTTTCGATTGGGAATTCAGAGCTCCATTTCCTTAATTAACATGAATCATTCTTGAAATTTATTTTTTCAATACAATATAACACAACTATTTGTTGAAACATTTGCCTTCTATATGCTTGTTTTTGTTTCACCATTCATTTAAGTCCATTTTGGATTTGCATCAGTAGAATGAAAAAAGACAATTGTAATGTCAAAACAACCTGAAATCAACAAAGTAGGGGTGTTCAATGTTATATTGCAATATCGCTTTTGTTAAAAGTGCATCATCATCCCAAAATGGATAGCTAAGTGGTAAGTAGGTAGGTAGGTAGGTCACACTAAGTAAAGTTTCCAAATTCGAAATTCTGCTCCAATATATATTGTTTTTTAAAACATCTAAAGGTTTACATGAAATCCACGAGTTGGAGCATGGAGCATGTGATTTTTGCTCTTGCGAATATTTTAAAAACTACATCATAAACTACCCACTTTGGTACATTTTGTAAACAAAGTTACAAAGAGCATACCTCAACTACGAGGATAAACTTGTCATGAGTTCAATACATTATCTCATAAATATTCTTGTCTTGAAGGAGGCTTTTCCTATTCCTTTTCCTACTCCACATGTTGTGGAGTCAGGGGCGGAGCTATGTTAAGAGACAGTTGACCACATTAACTTTTGTTTAATCCATATATTTTACTAATTAATTGTATTTTGACCCTATTAAAAATCTTACCTGACCCCATTAAATGTCAAAAAGATAATATGGATCAAATTAAATCTTAGGATTCGTGTAAAATTTAAGTTTTAAATACTAAATTCAATAAATGTACCTGGTGCATTATTTCAATTTCACACATGGTATTATTGTCAAGTAATCAAGTTTTGAATTTTACTGTTAATTATTAATTATATTAATTTATCTTAATTTTTATTTTAAGGATTATTTAATTTTTCAAAATTCATATTTAAATATAGAATAAAATCAAGAAGAACATTTAAATGTAGGGTTTAAATCAAGAAGAACTATGAGCATACCTAAATATGTTCTTATTGTCTTCTCCAAACATCTATGCCCCCATTTTCTTTAACGTAATAATCATAAATTGAATACATACAATTCACAAATTTTGACCATCTAATATAATCAAGTATAATCAAGTATAGAGATCGTGGAAGAATTTTTTTTGTGCTCTATCATCTCTCTAGTTTTTGGGTTCAACAACTAGAGAAGTTCTTTCATTTTCCATCCTTTACGTTTGCTGTCTTATCATTTGTGTGTACTTCTTTTTGTCTTTGCCATATGCAAATGCCAAATCCCAACTTTCTAAATATTCACTAATCATTACATCTGGTATTGTAATATTTTAGCTAGTTTCAAAAGTTATCTTTCTATCTTCCGAGTGCAGCTTTACAGTGTACAGTGCCTTTTAGTGTTGCTTCGTCTACTGCTAAGTGGGTTCATCTTCGTTCTACCATACATGCAGTCATCTAGTAAGACTTTAGAGATGGAAGTGGATGAATTAGCAGAAGTTTTACAAGGAGAGTATCTTGCTGATCTGCCAGAGGAGATTTGGGCCGAACTGGATGAAGCATGCAAGAACTCGGTGTTCATCAGACTCTGTAATGGCCGGAGTTTTAGTAAAGAAGCTATGGCGAAGTTTGTGCAGCGAGCTTGGCAAGTAAAAGATCAGTTTTCTCTAACTGAAGTTGCTGCTAATGTCATGAAGGCTACTTTCTCTCATGCTGATGATCTTTTTAAGGTCATGCATGGCGGTCCGTGGCTATTTCAAGGGTGGATGCTGGCTCTGGACCAATGCATGTCGGATCTATCTCCAGTAGACTTACCGGAAGCTAAGTTCTCCATCTGGGTCCATCTGCACAATCTTCCGACTACTATGATGGAGAAAAAGTACTTGACTCTTCTTATTGATTTTGCTACGATTTTGGAAGTTAACTCAAACCCAGGAGTAACTTCGTATGGGGTTTCTCGAAAGCGGTATGTTCGAGTGAAGTTAGAATTTAAGGCTTCTGATCCTCTGCTCATGAAGTTCTTTATCCGCCGACGGAATCGTGCTCCTTTAGAGGTTGAGCTTAAGTATGAACGTCTGCCAAAAATGTGCAATAGATGTGGCAGAGTTACTCATTTGCCAGTAGATTGTCCTTTTTCAGATGAGGAGTTAAAGAAGTCTAGGTTCAGATTTGGGTTGGAGAATGTTGGCTCTGGGTCCAGGATGGGGACAGATATTAATGAGGTTCAAGCTAGCGACCCAATGGATTTTGTCCAGGAACATCAATCGGAACAGTTGCCGATGCTGGAGAATGACGGTGTTCTAATGACGTCAGCTACTGGTGATGTTTTTATTCCTCCAATGCCACGTGGATATTTGGAGTATTTGCCACATTCTGGAGAACATTCCCTGTTGCCAACTCACATTCCTTCTACAGTACCTGAGCAGTTAATGGGACACCTGGGCTTCATGCAACCACTTCCTTCTCTTCCACAAGTTTTGGCTGGCCCAGTTATTGAAGAAGATATCCAGTTTGTAAATGACAATGTGGTTTTGGGCTCTGAGCTCTTTGGGCTTCCGGTACATCAAGTTCCTGCAGCTTCCGATAATTCTCAGGCTGGTGTTTGGGCCTCCAATGTTTCTATCAAGAAGTGGAAAATCTCCTGGAATTCGCATCAAGTTGATCGGGTTTTGTGTAGTAGGGTTTCTGGTAAAGGTAAGAGTATTGCCTGTCCCACGCTTGATGGTTCTCTTGATGCTCCGCCGGCTGCTGTAACTGCTGATTGGGACTTTGAATTAGCCCTTCTTACACAACAAATTGAGAATCAGACAGCAGGGCTTAACCAAGATGCTATCCAAATCCATCCATGTGATGTGCGTAGAAATGTAGGATGTTTACCTGGAATTCGTATTGTAGAAGCTGGTAGCCAACCAATTTTGAATCAGCAATCTCGAGCTTCGAGTCCGACCTCCAGCTCTTCGTCATCTCCACCAGTTCAGCAATATGGTAAAGGCAAACCTGCATTTTTTAGTCGAGGTCAATCAAGTAGGGTTGCTGATGTTTCTGATGGTGAATCTGACTGTCATGTGAATTCAACGGCGGTGGCTGAGGACCAGCCCCGCCGATCGCCATGAATCTCCTTAGTTGGAACTGTCGTGGGCTGGGGAACCCACGTTCAGTTCGAAGTCTTGCGGACGTAATATCGTCTTGCAATCCCCTTTTGGTTGGTCTCTTAGAAACGCGAATAAGGCATGTTAAGACAGAAGAAATTAGGTGTAGAGTTGGTTTTGGAGGCTGCTTTTGTGTCAAAAGTAAAGGTAAATCGGGTGGCCTGATGTTGTTGTGGAAACAAGGTATAAATCTTACGATTAATCATTTCTCACGATTTCATATTAATTGTATTGTTGAGTTTGATGAGGATACTAAGTTTCAACTTACGTTATTTTATGGCTATCCGTTGTCTCATAAGAGAGTTCATAGTTGGAATTTATTGGCAAGAATTTCTAGCATGACCTCATTACCATGGGTAGTTATGGGTGATTTTAATGAGGTGTTATGCAGTAAGGAGGTCAATAAGCTTTCATGTCGTCGTCTTAATCAGATATCACAGTTTAGGAATGCTATATTTAATTGTAAACTATATGATGCTGGTTTCTCAGGACGACGTTTTACATACTCAAATCACAGGAAGGCTGGTTGTGAATTCAGAGCCAGATTGGACAGATTCTTGGTGAATGACTCGTTTAAAGAAACGTTTTGGAAGATTTTGGTTAGTCACTTATTTTCTTATACTTCTGATCATTGCCCTATTCTGATGTCTTTGAATCCAAAACAAGTTATCAATTCAAAAGGGTTTAAATTTGAAGCTGTTTGGTTGCGTAAATCTGAGTTCCATGATTTGGTTGCTAATGAGTGGAATAAGAGTAGTCATTCTGCTGGAATTCAGTTTACTGATAAATTGATATCTTTGGGTTCAAGATTGCAACAATAGAATAGGTCGTCCTTTGGTCATATTAAACATCATATTGCTGCGCTGAAAAGAACAATAAGTGACTGTCGTTCAAAATTTCGCACTGATGATGTTGTTTTACAGGAAAAACAACTAATAGAGGAACTAGATGAATGGCTTCATCGGGAAGAAATTTTGTGGAAGCAACGATCAAGGGTGTGTTGGCTGTTTGAAGGCGATAGAAATACCAAATATTTTCATGCTAAGGCAACAGCTAGATTTAAGGCCAATACTATTTCTAGCTTGCAAAATGAAAGAGGTGAGTTTGTTCATGAGCAATCAGATTTGGAGGTTATTGCTAAAAATTATTTTACTGAGATATTTTCGTCATCATTGGAATCAAATGTGATTGATTGGAGTACTGCCATGCATTTTATTCCAAGTTTAGTTACTGCGAACCATAATGCTATCTTGGATGCAAATTTTACTGAGGAGGAGGTTAAGAGTGCTTTGTTCGAACTAAATCCCTGGAAAGCTCCAGGTATCGATGGATTTTCTCCGATGTTTTTTCAGAAATGCTGGCCCTTGATTAGATCGAACTTTGTTACTGCTGCTTTGAAATTTTTGAACCATGGCCTGTGGGATGCTCGGAATAATGAAACAATTATTGCTCTGATTCCTAAGAAAAAAGCAGCTTCTTCTATGCAGGATTTTTGCCTGATCAGTCTTTGTGGAGTTCTTGCAAAGGTGGTATCCAAAGCTCTGGCAACCCGAATGCAAGGTACTTTATCAGAGATTATATCTCCTGAACAATCTGCTTTTATTAAAGGAAGATTAATTTCTGATAATTTTCTTATCGCCCATGAGCTTACTCATTTTATAAAAACAACCCCTCTTCGTTCGGCGAGTTATGCATTACTTAAACTTGATATGTCCAAAGCTTATGGCCGAATGGAATGGTCTTTTTTAGAGCACATTATGCTTAAAATGGGGTTCAGTTCTAAATGGGTAAGTAGAGTTATGTTACTTACGAGGTCTGTGTCCTATAAATTACGTATTAATGGTAAGTTGACTGACTCTATTTTTCCTAAACGAGGACTGAGGCAAGGTGACCCTATCTTTTTATTATTTGTGCTGAATGGTTGGGATATCAATTGAAAGAACTGCGTTGTTTGAATTACATAAGAGGTTTAAGAGTTTGTAGATTGACACCGACTTTCACTCCTCATCTTTTCTTTGCTGATGACAGTATACTGTTCTTTAAAGTGGAGAAGGATACTGCTGAACACATTCAGAATGCTTTACTCAGGTATGAATGTATCTCAGGACAAATGATCAATTATTCAAAGTTTGATATAATGTTTAGTAAAGCTTGTCCACTGCATCTTGTTAATTCCACTCAGGCAACTTTAAAGGTCCGTGTCTGTGATTCTTTGATGAAGTATTTAGGCTTTCCACTGTCATTAAACCGTAGTAAGTCATCTAGTTTTCTCAATCTTGGTGATCGGATTTGGAATAAAGTTAATAGCTGGACAAACATTAAGTTGTCTATTGGTGGAAAGGAAGTGTTGATTAAATCTGTGTTACTTGCAATTCCTCAATATATTATGTCCTGCTATTTACTCCCTGAGAAGACTATTAATGGTCTTATGTCCAGTATTCTCAAATTTTGGTGGTCTTCCATGGGAAAATCCAAGTCTGTTCATTGGATTAGGAAAGATGTCTTGCTTAAGCAGAAAGATGAAGGATTTTCGCTGGTAAGTTAATTCTCCATAAAGTTTTCCAGAAGTGTTGAATTAATTTTAGAAATTTGAAGTTTACAAATATAGCTTTCCTTATCAAACAAATTTCTCGTATGCTGATGACTCCGGATTCTGCTGTCTATAAGTTATTCAAAGCAAGATATTTCAAACATGGTGATTTACTATCTGCCTCTATTGGATATAGGCCATCTCCAGTCTGGCGTGGATTGCATAAAGTTGCAACCCTTTCAAAAGATGGCTTCCTTCTGGATTCTAGTACAGGCCGTTATCTTTGGAAGGATTCCCCATCAGGTATGGCCACTGTTAGTTCTGCGTATAAGTTTATTCAGAATCAATTCAACTTGGAAAAAGGAACAGACCCCTGTTGCTCTAATTTTAGAAAGGGGGTCTCAAATCTCGGTCTTTTATTCAATTCACCAGTACTACTTATTGTATTATTCTTTTTCTTTGTTCCCACAAGTGTTGAGCCAGAAGAAGCTACCTTATTAGCTAGTGTATCCTTGCTTCCAACTTTAGAAGACATCAAGATAATCCCGCTGGTAGGGTTTCCATAATTACAATTTTTTTGATCTTTAGTCAAGGCTGATGAAGCTACAAGCTGATGGGGGTTCGAGTTTATCGAATTCATAATTTCCCATCCAAGAGTCCCAAAAGGGCATAGAGTTGTTAGTGTTATTGTGCTTTGTGCCATCATTTAGCTGTTGTTTTGGGGATGGAGACAGCAAAAACTTTGGCCAGTTATTCAGTGCAGAAATGTTGTCAAAAACAAAGGTCATGTCTGTGTCCTCAATACCGGTGGCTAGGTTTTGTATCAATGATGGATATCCTTGAGAAATTGTAACATTGTTGCTCTCCATTCCCAGCTGAGAGTACTCTTTGCTTGCTTTGTCAAACTCGTTCTCATAGTAAAAACCAAGGTCGTTGCTGTTGGTGTTTTTATGATCATTAACAACTTGCCTGAAGATTGACATGTTTGGATAATCATGCCTGCAAGAATAAGAGAAAAAAGTGAAAGGAAGCCCATAAGTCATATAGCTAAAAGCTGAAATGCCTCAGCAAAAATGATATATTGTATGAATAAAAGTCTACTTACAACAAGCTGGTATCTGACCAATCTGAATTGCTAATATTGGAAACTTGAGGCTTGTGACCATGTTGAAATTAATTTTGAGCATAGTTGGAGCTCATAACATGAAGCTGTTGATCAACTGAGGGAGAGTTGTGGTGATCATCTGATGACCCGTCAGACCGTGAATAACTAGCAGCTGTTACAGCTTGTTTCATCTGATAAGCTTGCTCATCCGTGTCCTTTAGAGATGATTCTAGCCACATAAAATCGCTTAACGTCGCACAACAGGGAGGAAAAAGACTCCTCGGGCTCAACCATCCTCCGGTGTATATCCCCGTTTGATAATAATAATCTTGTAAGGATGCCATAAGAAAATTTATTGTAGTTGGTTTTGAACTACTTTGTTTTTGTTTGCTTAAGAAAGATGAGATAAGTATTGGTATTTATATAGAGGTTGTATCCTGTGGATCCTTCTAATTTGGTGGACTCGTGGATCCCCTCTTGCATCCGTTGATTGCATTTTTTGGACGCACTAGATTGCGCCACGTATGTGCATTTGTCACATGCTTCATTAATGTGTCGGTACAATCCGGTGCGTTCAAAAAATGCAATCAACGGGTGCAAGAGGGGATCCACGAGTCCACCAAATTGAGAGGATCCACATAATACTTTCCCTATTTATATATGCATTGAGAAATTTGAAACATATTTTTTGACTGTACTATAATATTTAGAGTTTTTTGCCGAAAACCACTCGCTCAATACCAAATTTTTAACAAAACCACCCTCTCAAAAAATTTTTGACTTAACCACCCATTAATTTGAAAACTATTAAATTTGACACCCGAATACTGTTCCTGCGACTTATTCCGGTAAAGTTCCCATTGACTTCGTTGACTCACAATCTTTTTTGCCGAAAACCACCCCTTCAATACCTAATATTTGACAAAACCACTCTCTCAAAAAAAAATTGACTTAACCACCCACTAATTTGAAAACTATTAAATTTGACACCCAATCTAACTATTAATTTTTATTTAATGACCAATAATTAAATTTGAATATTCTATCTCAACTAATCCATTTTTATATAATTTTAAATTAATATAAGTTAATGACCAATCCATTAATCTAACTATTAATTTAAACTTGAACGTGTTTATTTAATGACCAGTAACTATTAATCTAAGTTTGAATATCCTATCTCAAACATAGATGTACTAACATCTTATATGGGCTGATAAATGATTTATGTTCTAATTATTAAGCCAATATTTACTGGTCATTAAATAAACACGTTCAAGTTGTTCTCAACGGTAAAGATAAAAAATGACACATATTTTTCGTGCGACAGTGAGACACAAAATGAATCTTTGATTGCTAACAATTCACTGGATGAGATTGTTTCTCGAAATAATCGTCAAACACAACCACTCCATATTTCTTGCTAATTCAACCACCCAATTTAATTAAAAGTCAATTTAATTTCAATCGTCAGATTAATCAAATCAAAGTTTAACTTTAAGTCCTTCCGTATCACAAAATTAAAATGTCCCTCTTAATCTTAACACTGTTCGCCAATATAAACAAATCGACACATACTAAATTTGCTAAAAATTTGGGTATCAAATTTAATTGTTTTCAAATTAGTGGGTGGTTAACTCAATTTTTTTTGAGAGGGTGGTTTTGTCAAATATTAGGTATGGAAGGGGTGGTTTTCGGTAAAAAAAATTGTGAGTCAACGAAGTCAATGAGAACTTTACCGGAATAAGTCGCCGGAACAGTATTCGGGTGTCAAATTTAGAAAAAACTCCAGATTTACCCCCTTTCTCATAATTTGTTCCTCATTTACCCCACTTGTAAGTTTAGTTCCTCATTTACCCCACTTTGTAAAAACGCTTTTTCAAAAAGCGCCTAAACAATTAAAAGCGCCTTTTCAAAAGGCGTTTTTAGCCCAAACATTAGTAAAAAATAAATTTTTAATCAAGAATTAATGAAAAGTGCTTTTTGAAAAAGCGTTTTTACGTAAAAGCGCTTTTTGAAACAGCGCTTTTAGTTGTTTAGGCGCTTTTTGAAAAAGCATTTTTGCAAAGTGGGGTAAATGAGGAACTAAACTTACAAGTGGGGTAAATGAGGAACAAATTGTTGGAAAGGGGGGAAATCTGGAGTTTTTTCTCAAATTTAATAGTTTTCAAATTAGTGGGTAGTTAAGTCAAAAAAAAATTGAGAGGGTGGTTTTGTTAAAAATTTGGTATTGGACGGGTGGTTTTCGACAAAAAACCTTAATATTTATACCTAGCTAAAACAGAATGTTTGACTCGTGGTCGTGATTCCTTGTTTTTTATAGAGTGAGAAACTCTCTGTCATCTCTCTAAAAATTTGGTTTTTTAGAGATTGGTTATTGCTGGAGGTGGCGTCTGGGGTTCTTTTTGCTTGTGTTTATGGAAAGCTGGAGTAATTATTAGTTATTGTCTTCTAGATATTGACAAAATCTCACTTTTTAGAAACGTCATTTTTAGTTGTAAAGGTTGCTGTTGGTGTTATCTAGTAAACCTTTTGTATTCCACCTCAAGTCTATCTCTGGTATAAGTGTTCGCTGTCTTGTTCATTTTTGCCTCCATGGTGGAGAAAAATCGTCAGCTTGAGATGGAAATAGATAATCTTGCAGAAGTGTTACAAGGTGAGCATTTTGCTGATCTCCCGGATGAGATATGGAATGAATTAGATGCTGCGGATCAAAATTCCATATTTGTAAGAGTTAGTAATGGGAAGAGTTTTAGTAAAGATGCCATGGCCAAGTTTATTCATCGAGCATGGAGGATTGAGGGGTCGTTGTCATTGTCGGAGGTTGCTGATAACGCTTTGAAGGTCAGTTTCACGTATATGCATGATATGGAGCGAGTTTTGCATGGGGGTCCTTGGTTGTTTCAGGGGTGGGTGTTGATACTGGATAAGTGTTCGGGTGACTTGGTGCCGGGTGATCTCCAAGAGCAGCATTTTCCTCAGTGGGTGCAGTTGTTCAACTTACCTTCGGCCATGATGGAAAGGAAATATATTGAGCTGCTGATTAATTTCGCGGTGGTTCTTGAAGTTCAAACGAGTCCTGCATTTACTTCTTTTGGAGTAGAACGTAAGAGATATGCAAGGGTAAAGTTGCAGTTCAACATAAAAGACCCGTTAGTTACTAAGTTTTATATTAGAAGAAGGATGAGGCAGGCTTTAAAGATTGATATCAAGTATGAACGGATGCCAAAGATGTGTTATAAATGTGGTAGAGTCACTCATTTACTGCATGATTGTGTGGTTCCGGAAGAAGAACTGAGGAATTTAAAGTTCACATATGAGATGAATGCGGAACTGTACATGGAGCGTGAACCAGTATATCCTACTGTGGAGGAACGACGATATTTTGGTGAGCCTCCTCCAGAACCGGAGTTTTTGCCGGAGAACTCTCCCCTGCGACTGGAAGAGGAGCCACTGTTCACTGGTATTGAGACTGATGGGGAGCTGACACGTGGCCAAATCCTGTGCTCTTCAGATTTGGTTAATCTTCCTTGCGTACCTAGCCAGGATATGGGTCTTGTCGGCAATCATTCACTAGAATAGGTGGCGGACATGCAAGCTGCTTTGGTTACCCCAGCAGATTTGAATCAGGTGAATAAAGGAAAGGGTGTCTGCCAAGTGGAGGCTACTGGTTTGGATAACCAGGTTGGAGCTGCTCAGGGAAACCAGGCTATGGGCCATCTTTTGAGTGATGATGTTAATTTGGGCCAAGGAAGGCCCAGTTTGATGGTTAAGAAACGTAAAGTATCCTGGTGTGAGCAGTACGAAGAACGGATAAGGAGAAGTAGGGTTTTTAGATCGGAGAATGAGGTGTTTCATAGTATTGAATTAGTGGATGGCGTCCAGGTACAGACTCACTTTGCGGAAGATTGGGACCTTCAATTGGCAATGATATCACATGATCTGATATGTGAGGAAAGCTGTCAGGTTTGGGGTGATGCGGATTTTCAGAATCGCAATGAAGTATTACTTCCTAATCAGAGTGGTGGAATTCGAATTCAGGAACCAATTCAAGATGATAATGTTGCAAGGCAAGGGGTAGTGGTGGATCAGGCCAGCTCGAGTTCATCTTCTTCGACACCGGTTCATATGGCTGGTAAAGTTAAACCAAGGTTCTACTGTCATGGTCAACCAAGTGGCGTAAATCAAGTTAAGTTGGTTGGGGACGATGCTATTTCATCTTCATCGGCAGCGGCTGGTAACCAGCCCTGCCGGTCGCAATGAGGCTTTTAAGTTGGAACTGCCGGGGTTTGGGGAACCCGCGTGCAGTTCGAAGCTTGACAGACATTGTCAAGTCTCATAATCCCCAGGTGGTTGGTGTTTTGGAAACAAAGATCAACCATCAGAAGGCAGAGGAGATACGATGTAAACTTGGTTTTGGAGGATGTTTTGTTGTGGATTGCCGTGGGAGATCAGGAGGTCTCATTCTTTTTTGGAAAAGTGGTATTTCTCTATCCATTCTTAATTTTTCCAGGTTCCATATTTCTGGTATGCTTGAGATAGATCCTTCTATTATGGTTCAAATTACTTTATTTTATGGTCACCCGGTGACGCATAAGAGGTGTCATAGCTGGGATCTTCTTCGGTTGATTCATTCTATGACATCTCTTCCATGGGTTGTTATGGGTGATTTTAATGAAGTTTTGAGCCATGATGAGGTGTCAAGGGTATCGATGCATAGATCTACTCAAATTCATGATTTTAGGGATACCATTGCCAACTGCGATCTATCTGATGTTGGTTTTTCAGGGAATAAGTACACTTTTGGAAATCGACGGAAAGGTAGTGAAGAGTTTAAAGCGCGCCTTGATAGGTTCCTGGTGAGTTCTTCATTTAGGAACCTGTTTAATAGTGTGCTGGTGAGTCATGAGTTTGCATATACTTCCGATCACTGTCCAATTTTGCTGGAATTTGGAAACAGTCCAATTAAAAGTAGAAGGAGATTCCATTTTGAGGCTGTTTGGCTGCGTAAATTGGGATTCAACGATATTGTGTCTAATATGTGGAGTCAACAACAATCTGATGCTAGTTTTCATGACAAGATTGATTATATGGGTAAACGATTATTTCAATGGAACAGGGTGGAGTTTGGTGATGTGAAAAAACATATTTCCAGATTAAAAAATGATATTCAGGCTCTGAGGGAGCATAACAGATCTCATGACTCTGATTTGCAGGAGAAAAAACTTGTTGAAGAACTGGATGAGTGGTATCATAGAGAAGAAATCTATTGGAGGCAACGTTCAAGAATTCAGTGGCTATTGGAAGGTGACAAAAATACCCGATTTTTTCATGCTAAGGCCTCAGCTAGAGCAAATCAAAATCATATTGCTAAGCTTCGTAATCAATCAGGTGAGTTTGTTGTTGAAGCTAATGACCTTGAACAGGTGGTTGTTTCGTATTTTTCTGAGCTTTTTTCTTCGTCCAATAGTCACCAAGTCATTGATTGGGATACTGAGTTGGATATGATTCCTACTGTGGTATCCTCTGATCATAATGATAGATTGTGTGCGGTGTTTACTGAGGAGGAAGTTAGAGTGGCTTTGTTTCAGTTGAATCCTTGTAAGGCTCCGGGTAGTGACGGATTTTCGCCATTATTTTTTCAGAAGTTTTGGGGCCAGATTAGAATTGACTTTGTTAGAACTGCGTTAGATTTTCTGAATGATGGAATTTGGGATGCTCGTAATAATGAAACTGTCATTGTTCTTGTTCCTAAAACTAAGAATGCAAGTTCTATGCAGGAGTTTCGCCCTATCAGCTTATGTGGTGTTTTGACAAAAGTGGTGTCAAAGGTGCTAGCAAACAGGCTTCAAGGTATTCTTCCGAATGTTGTTTCTCCAGAGCAATCTGCTTTTGTTAAGGGTCGTTTAATAACAGATAATTTTGTTATTGCTCATGAGGTAGCCCATTACGTCTCAATTGCTAAACAGAAGAAAACGAGTTTCGCCTATCTTAAGTTAGATATGTCTAAAGCTTATGATAGAATGGAATGGGGTTTCTTAGAGAAAATGATGCTTAAAATGGGCTTTTCTTATGAGTGGGTTAAAAAGATTATGTTGTTAACGACTACTGTCTCTTATAAGGTTCGGATTAATGGGAATTTGTCTTCTAGTATTTTTCCCACGCGGGGTCTTAGACAAGGAGATCCTATCTCGCCGTATCTTTTTATTCTTTGTGCAGATTGGCTTAGTTATCATTTGAAAGAGCTTACTAGACGGAATTTGATCTCTGGAATTCAAATATGCAGGGGTGCACCGGCGGTTTCACATTTGTTTTTTGCGGATGATAGCATATTGTTTTTTAAAGCTGATGAAAGGGCTGCAAGGCAGATTCAAAGGGTTTTGATGAGGTATGAGACTGTCTCTGGGCAGAAGATTAATTTTGATAAGTCAAATATTGTTTTCAGTAAAAACTGTCCGGCCCAGATAAGAAGTAATATTGTTTCGATTTTGAATGTACAACAATGTGTTTCGTTATCAAAATATCTGGGCTTTCCTTTGGTGCTGAACAGGAATAGGTCCTCAAATTTTATGGGTCTTGCTGACAGGATCTGGAACAAGACAGTTAGTTGGGTGAATAAGAAGTTATCTTCTGGAGGTAAGGAAGTCTTAATTAAATCTGTTTTGTTGGCCATACCCCAATATATAATGTCGTGCTATCTGATTCCTGATAAAATCCTGAAGAATATGACCTCCCATGTTGTCAATTTTTGGTGGGGGAAAGGGAAGGATAGAAACCCAGTTCACTGGATTAGAAAGGATGTTCTTTTTGCTGAAAAAGAAAATGGTGGATTGAATTTGAGAGACTTTAAGCTTGTTAATATGGCTTTCCTTACTAAGCAGATTTCTCGAATTTTGTGTTATCCTCAGTCTGTCATTGCTAGAATGCTTAAGCAGAAATATTTTCAAGACTGTGATATGCTGTTGGCTAATGCAGGTCATCGGCCATCGCCGTTTTGGCGAGGTCTTGTTAAAACATTGAATATGGTTCGAGATGGCTTTCAGTTTGATCAGACTTCAGGAACATTCAAATGGATAGATTCTGTGGATGGGAAAGCTTCTGTTAAGTCGGCATTCGTTTTCTTGCGGAACAAAAGTAATGCTACTCAGGTAACTGGTCCCTCTTCATCTAATAACCAGAAGATTGTTTTGTTTTGGAAAAAATATTGGAAGTTGAACTTACCTGCAAAAGTTAAGCTGTTTGGATGGCGCCTCTTTCATAATAGCCTGCCATTAGGAAAAACCCTTTTTAATCGTCATATCCCGGATGTCGATCCATCTTGTCATTTGTGTGGTTTTTCTTTGGAGGACTTTAGACACCTTTTCTTTGACTGTTGGTGGTCTAAGCTAGTTTGGAAGTTAGTTAGCTGACGTGTGCAATATATGATGAATAAATATTCCTACACGCAACTCAAAAGAATTTATAGAACTAGGGGTGACCTAGTGTCGAACCCAAGGGAACAGTGGAGTCAAGTTATATTTCAAACTCGATTACTAGATTTTAGTACTTAGCACTAGCTTTCAATTTAGTTCTAAAGTGTTTTATTTATTTCAAAGGGCAATTTTATTTATTCAAAAGGCAATATTTAAAGAAAAGGTTTGTTATCAAATATTAAAAACTATGACAAGGATGAGAATCCTCCACTAATACTTATGATTTCACTCGAACAAGATATATAAATACTCACTCTCGAATGTTGCATTTATATTATAGTTATGAATTTCCTTCTTGATGACAATTTAATCTAGAATGCATAGTTATATGATAATATAAACCCTCACTCTCGAATGTTGGATTTATATTATAGAATTTAGACTGAGTAGCATTAGCATACGAATCCTCACTCTCGAATGTTGGAATCACACCTAAACATCTACTCAACTAGAGTTTCCTCACTCTCGAATGTTGGAATTTCACTAGTCTTGTCTAAATACGCTTATTATTACATTCATGCACCAAATATACTCGCTGCTCTCGCTTTGCTAATATACTTGATCTAATGGTTGTATTGAATCCTAAATAATCTAAGTTCACCTCTCGGTCCCTCCCTAGATATACTACTCCGACCTACACTTCTAGATGTTTTGTCAGGACACCTATTTTATGAAGATTAAGCTCGGGTATGATTCAACACACGCAATTATCATACAAGAATTGATTCATATAAATTAAATAATCATGTTCAGTTATTCATAAGCATAGAGATTCATCAAATCCTCATCATAAAGAAACTACTCACTCATCTCGAGTGATAATGCAAACATGTTCAAACGATTAAAAGTAAAACGATTGTAAATAAAAAAGAGTAAAAGTTTCAGCTCCAAAGCTGCTGCTATTCTCCTCGGTATCTCGAGTACAAAACTTCAATAATTCACACGGTAACTTGAGCTCTCTCGGCTCCTTCTCTTCTTCACTTGGTTTACTCGATCGGATCAATCACTATATTATTTCAGCCCCCTTAGGTAGCTCGGGCAGCAGCAGCCAACTTCTTTGAAGCTCTTGTGATGCTTATATAGTGTAGTTCATTAGGGCTCGAGTGACTTCAAAGGTCTTGCTTTAACTCCCTTCATAAATGGCCGAGTAAATGGAGAGTTAAGCTTATCTTCTCATTTAATCCTCGAGTGGAATGAAAGGTCTTCATTATCTTCTTGTATTAATCTTGTATTAATGGCTCGAGTTAATGGAGATAATCCATACGAAGGGTCTTGGTCACGTGACAACTTGCTCGAGCACCATATTTACTCGGTCGAGTAACTTGAGTCTTCGGCTGTTTTTGCTCGAGTAAGGTACTTTAGTGCACTCGGTCTAAGAATTGCAGAAATGCTTCCAATTACGTCTGATTTAGGCCGAATTCACGTGCTTTTCCTCATATTTCCATTTATGCTCCTTCGTAAGTGTAAACCGTGCTTTTGACCTGAAACATCAATCAAAGTATCAAAAGTAATATATTTTACGTTAAATCATATGAAATAAGCATGAAAGTAGGGGCTTAAAATAGACATTTCTAACACTCATCAAAATACCCCACACTTAATCCTTGTTCGTCCCGAACAAGCATTAAGCTTATTTCTTACTCCTGAGATTTCTAAAGTTAATTAATCCTAGTTCACTGTCGTAGAAAATCACGAATGCATTTAGCATATGCATTAAGCCTTTAAACCTCTAGGCTGCCCTAGCGGACGAGTTTTAGTCTCGTGAGAGTTTTCAGATAACGGAATACTCACAAATCCTGCACATCATCCATTCATCGTATTCATTTACATAGCTAGTCAATTCAACAAACATTCTTTTGCATTATTCTTTAATCATAAACACTTCAAAGTATAGCTGATCATTCATGGCATGAAAATAATTGAAAATCACTTCAAATCACGATAGTCATAAATTTCAACGTAACTCGAGCAATAAGAAACTAACCTTGATTTGTCCTTTCTCTCCATTCCCAACTTACACCGAAAATCACAAAGTAAAACACAATTTCAAGAGGAGTTTCACCGAACCAATCACCTATGCTAGCAAGGGCTAGTCCATAAGGTCAAGGTCAAGAATTCTTGCCCAAGAATTAGACTACACGTCGTAATCCATAAGAGTAGAGGAATTCCGGATGATTACCACATATTTCATGAATTTTTCTCTCAAAAGCATGTCATGCCTACGTACATAAGTACAAGGATCGTCCCTAAGCAATTCTCCATGGTTATCACTCGACAGCTTCACTCGAGTCGCAACATTATTTAGGCAAAAGCAAGGACTTAAGTGGGGAAACGAATTAATTTTTTTCTATTTTTTTTTTTCTTATCTTTTTTTTATCAAAACAAATACTTTCAAGGGGGAAATTACTTCCTAACCCTCGGCAATGCTTTTTTTGTTTTGTCAAAGCAGATACTTTCAAGGGGGAAATTACTTCCTAACCCTCGGCAAATGCTCGACTTTATCGGATAACCCCACACTTAAGACTTGACTAGATGCCAAAATATTAACTCGAGTGTTACAACAAATGCACCATATATTACGAGATATGCTTAAGTCACCTAAAGGCAATACAATAGCTTTATGAAATATTATCCATGTTTCGTTCAAAAATTTCCTCTATGAAATTGGATAAAACTTTGCTTTTCTCAAGGTGTTATGTCAAAAATTTCTAAGAAAAATCAAACTAGGCAAGCTCTTAAGTTAAGTCACAAGAAATAAATTTTCTATCATGAATGTCGTTCAATTCAAAAAATTTCAATTCATGAGTTTCTCAGCAAACATTTTTAATCTAAGTGCTCGATCTTGTTTAGCATGTTTAATTGACATTTTTCAACGTGTTTTCATTTAAATAGTAGGATGTATGCAAATTTTTAAAAGTATGCAATGTATATATCATGAAAATTTGTATGCATACTACTCCCCACCCCACACTTAAAAATTTGCTTAGTCCCTAAGCAATAAATTAAGATTAAGGTGTAGAGATACTTAGCTGGTTGTCGAGTATTTTTCTTGACATTTTTCTTCGTATCTTGACTTTCCAATGCGCTGCACATCTATCATTCTTGCAATGCTAACAAAGATTTGTCATTATATAACAAACAAAGCAAAACATGATAGATAATTAATTTAAAATGTTCAAACAAGTGCAAATGTCAAGTACTCGATCAATCTGTTTTAGTTGTGAAAGTTGGTTGTTTATGTTGTTGTTTGGAGATATCGGGTGTTTCTAAGGATTCGGAAGTTGTTCATTATCAGACCTATTCGTTGTCACCTACGTTATCTTCTGCATCTACGAATTCTTCATCTTCTTGAGCGTTTTCTTCGGTCGAGTGATGCAATGTAGGTCTAGGTGGTGATCGGTATCCTTCAGAAACGAAATTTCCATTCTTTCACAACTTCTATCTTGTCTTCTTAACTCGACCACTCTCCATTTGGTCTTAAGTGAATAAATAAATTCGGTCGAGTTAGGGTTTTGTTTTGTGTAGTTGGGCTAGGTTTTGTTTAATGTTTAAGGTGATATGGCCCAAGGTTAATTCGGTCGAGTGAACCAGATGACTCGATCGAATTGAAGAGTTTAATTTCAGTTTAAGTTAGGTTCACTCGGTCGAGTGACATTCTTAGTTGGTCGAGTGGGCTCGGCCAAAATTCAGAATTTAATTGAGTTTTTATTTTTGTTCAAGGTGTTTTAATTCTGAATTTTATTTTTAGTAACCCTAAAATTTGGTAAGATAAATTTCTTCTTTATTGAATAACTTTGTTTTCCAAACAAAGACATATTATTTGTAGAAGAAATAAGAAATAAGGTTTAATCATCATCAGACTCGATCTCTATTGGTTCTCCTCTAGGCTTGCGAAATTCTTTGATAGTCACCCTACGAACCTCATACCACTCAATACCCGAATTTTTTTTTAGGCTTCTTGGACTTGTTTGCTCGAGGTAGCTTTTTCCTTACCCTTGCTTTGCTTGTATCATTGAAGTTCCCAACCGAGCGCGCGTTCTCGGAGGGGTCTTCTTCCTCAGTTACTTCCTTATAGGCAAATTCCAATCTGGCGGGTTTTTTGGCAGAATGCTAATTTCCTTAACAGTTAAAGTCCAATTCTCGAAATTCTGTGTATCTCTCGGGTAGAGTAAATTGACAACCAATGGCTATGCTAGTGATCAATGAAGTACAACCCACGTACTGTGAAGAGTAGTATGCCTGCTGCATACCCTTGAACATAGTTGTAAACACATCAAACCAATTGATGGTTCATCTTGGTCGAGTGCCCACATAATGTTCAAGTCCTCTCGGGTAACTACATCAACAGTTTCGGGTTGGCAATTAATATTCGTAGCAATCAAGACGATGCACGTACTTCCAAACGGGATTCTTAATAGAGGATGGTGAAGGGTAGTCTCCAATGAAGTCTTGGCGGCTAATGTCTTTCCAAATCTGAATTCTTTGTTGTTCCGTAGCCAAGTGACAAGTCCTCCTTCAGGAAATCCAAGATGTCTATATGCTTCTTGTCGAGTCCAATAAAAATCCAAATCTTGAATTCTGAATTTCCATCCTTCATAATCATATGCAAAACCTTCTCCTTCCACAGGTTCAAACGAAGCAATGAACTCATAGACAAGTTCCTTATAGCATTGCTTGTTGAAAACAACATCCACATCGAGTGCAGCTCGGCCAAACATCATAAACTTTGGCATAATGCCAAGGCTTTGCATTGTCTTGTCATGAAGGGCTATCGAGCTCACCAAAGGCTTGAGTCGGTTTGCATCTTCAGCTAATCTTTCATAGGTTCGTGCATGGTCTATGTTGTCAAAATTTGGTGGGTAGGATGGGTCATAGTGTGAACAAACTCAATTTGAGTTCTTCTTTGGGAGGTGCATTGGTCTTTTTGGAGTAGGTTGGATTGAGACATGTTGCTCGAGTATGTAGAATCGGTCGAGTAAGTGATGGTCGAGTTGGTGATATGCCATGCTACTCGATCGGTTTTATATTATATATTAATTTTGGAAGCTCTAGGGTTACTCGAGTATAACTTACCTAATAAAGTGTGATAAATATTTGTATATCAAGGGTTTCTAATAATGGAATATTAAATCAAAGATTTAATCAAAGATTTAATCAAGGATTTAATATATGGAAGTTATGAATATTTATTAGGGTTACTCGAGATATTTTTTTTTAGGAAAGAATTGGGCTAGGTGCTCGAGTGGGCTTTGGTTAAAAATCTGATTTTTCTAATTTGGGTCGAGTTGTTTAAGTGTTGGTGTGTTACTCGACCGAATGATCCATAGATTCGGTCGAGTGAAGCAATGTCCTTTTGCTTCACTTTGTGCTCGTAAAACTTGGCGATCATAAGGGTAAATGCAATTAGAAACAAGTACGCACAAGTTCAAGTTACTAACAACAAAGTACCGCAAACGGTACGTCCAAAAGTTCCAAAAACAAACACAAATAAACAACTAAAAGAGGCTTTCCTAGCACTCTTCCCACTCGAAGCTCGTTCCTTCGTTCATCTTTTCTTTCCTTCCGGTCAGCACGCTTGGGCATTTCTTTGACACAAACCCATTCCTTGCTCCTCCTATCCATCAACGTCATAGTGACCAAACGGGTGGTGTCGAGTGGTCTAAAATCTCCCTTGCTTTTAAACTAAAATATGAGCGTTCCGCGAGGCAAGTGATGAAAGATGAGCAGCCGAGTGCTTTGCTCTTTTCCTTAGGGTTGATCATCTTCTTAAACCGCTCGGTGAAGACATAAAACCAATCAATGGAGTCTCCTCGCTCCATGAAGTACATCAAATCCAAGTCTTCCCGAGATACTCGAGCACCTTGGTCAACACGAGTGTTGATGTTCGTAGAAATAATCCGATGGATGTATTTCCATACTCCATCCGTTAGGCACTTGGGTGAGCAATTAGGGTCATATTCTCGCATACCGGTTAGCTTCCTCCATACTTCCAATCTCATCTCATCCGTACAAAACGGAATAACACCTCCCGGAGAGAACCATTCTCCATCCATATACTCCTTCTCCTCCTTGAATTCTTTTCCATTAATCTCAAACTCCCACGACACACACTCATTCTCATTATAAAACGGTTCAAAACTTGAGAAGAACTCGGTCACAAGGGTGTGGTGTGTCGGCTGCCCCATCAAATACTCCCACTCGATCAAACCGGCATTGATAAATATGTTGTCCACAATCTCATAAATTCCAAGCTCAATCATAGTAGGTTTGTGAGGTGCAACGGAACTTACCACTTCCTTCTTGTTTGAGCCAAAGAAGAGTTCCGTAAGCCGTGGTTGTTGAAATGGTTTCCTAAAGCTTAGTTGAGTGGCCGGGTTGTAAACCGTAAACCTCCTTGCGAGAGTCTTCGTTCTTCCCATGCTAGATCCTTGTCCGCTCGACATTGTTGAATTGATGAGGTTTGAGGGTTTGGTCGAGTGAATCGGTGGCTAGGGATTTTGGATCTTAGAGTGAAGGTGAAGCGGTCGAGTAGGTGGAGTAAAGGTGGTCGAGTGATGTTTAGGGTTTTCTAAATTGGACCAATTTCCAATGGGTCCAATTAAATTGGTCTAATTAAATTAGAACAATTTCCTATATGACCAAATTTAATTGGTCAAGTTGGTCCAATGATATTTAAATTCTAATTTATCTAATTAATGTATTTTTTAAATTTTTTTGTTTTTGGGTGGTGTGAATTCGGTCGAGTAAATTTTACTCGATCGAATGGGGGGGATTAAATTAAACGATTTATTTAAGTTTTTGGTTGACTCAATTCGGTCGAGTAAGAATCTTACTCGATCGAATGAAATAGGAATTCATTTAAATTGCTTAATCTATATTAATTTGGGTCACGTGACTCGGTCGAGTTGGTGGTTTACTCGATCGAGTGAAAGAATTTATCCCCGGAATTTTCCCAAATAATATTCTACCCCACACTTGCATTTTTCCTAATCTAGAAAACAATAAAGTGCGGAAAAATAAATGCGGAAAAATAAATACTTACTGGCCTAGATTAACGTCCTGGCAAGGACGTAGCCGTGTCTTCATATAAAGAAACACACTCGAGAAGTCCTTTGCTAGGATCCCTTCTCGAGAGGATATGCTCCACTTCTTAGTTATCCCACCTCATAGAGGTTGAGTTGCTCTACTAGATAGCATTGGTCTCCAGCATGATAAATCTTCAGTCTATGTCCATTGACCTTAAATGTGTTTCCTTCCTTGTCTAATAATTCCACGTGTCCGTCGTCAAAAACTTTAGATATCTTGAATGGTCCGGACCACTTGGAACGTAATTTTCCCGGAAATAATCTCAACCTAGTGTTGTAGAGTAGCACTTCGTCTCCTACTTGAATCTCTTCTCAATGATTTTCTTATCGTGCCACTTTTTGTTTTCTCTTTGTAGACTCTCGCGCTTTCATAGGCATTTAGCGTATCTCCTCGAGTTCATGTAATGAAGAATACGGTGTTTCCCTGCAGCTCTAGTATCGAAATTCATCTTCTTGATAGCCCACATGGCTTTGTACTCGATCTCTACCGGCAAGTGACAAGCTTTTCCAAAGATAAGTTTGTATGGAGACATACCAATAGGGGTCTTGTAGGCTGTCCTATAAGCCCATAGTGCGTCATCTAGCTTCGACGCCCATTCCTTCCTTGCTCCTGAAATGTCTTTTCTAAAATAGCTTTGATCTCTCTATTTGAAACTTCTACTTGACCACTGGTTTGGGGATGGTAAGGTGTCGAAATCTTGTGATATACTCCATGTTTTCGAAGCATCTTCTCGAGTTGTTTCTCCTTAAAGTGCGTTCCATTGTCACTAATGATAGTTCGAGGTACACCATATCTAGGGAAAATGATCTTCTTAAATAATTTCTTTACGGACTTGGCATCGCATGTGGTGTGGCTATGGCTTCTATCCACTTAGACACATAGTCAACCGCTACTAGAATGTACTTGTTTCCGTAAGATGAAGGAAAAGGTCCCATGAAATCAATTCCCCATACATCAAAAATTTCTACTTCGAGTATACCCTTCTGAGGCATCTGATCTCTCCTCGAGATGTTTCCCGATCTTTGGCAAGCATCGCACGATTGAACATACTTATGAGCATCTTGAAAAATAGTTGGCCAATAGAATCCCGACTGCAATACTCGAGCGGCTGTTTTGGATGTGGATCCGTGTCCTCCCGAGAATGAAGAATGACATTCGCGTAAGATTCTATGTTGATCTTTTTCTGCTACACACGTACGATATATGCCATCGACTCCTAACTTATAAAGATAAGGTTCGTCCCAATAGTATCGAGTAGCGTCTCGGAGAAATTTCTTCTTTTGTGCATACGTGATTTCTGGTGGTAGCGTTCCACAAACAAGATAGTTCACAAAATCTGCGTACCAAGGGTCTTTGTCTTGAGCTGAGTCTATGGAGAGCAAGTATTTCTTCTAGAATGAATCCTTGATAGGGTCTCCACTTCCTTTATCCTCTAAGGTAGTCTCGAGTCTAGATAAATGGTCGGCTACTACGTTCTCGACTCCTTTCTTGTCTCTGATCTCTATGTCGAACTCTTGCAATAAAAGGATCCATCTAATAAGTCTTGGTTTTGCGTCCTTTTTGTTCATCAAGTATTTGAGTGCTGCGTGATCCGAGTAAACAATGGTCTTTGATCCAACGAGGTATTGTCTGAATTTTTCGAATGCGTAAACTACCGCTAACATCTCCTTCTCGGTTGTGGTGTAGTTTTCTTGGTTGCATCGAGTGCCTTGCTCGTGTATTGAATGACATGAAGACGTTTATCAACTCTCTGTCCGAGGCATGCTCCAATCGCTCCGTCGCTTGCATCGCACATTAGTTCGAACGGTAAATCCCAATTTGGTGCTCGAACGATCGGGGCGGTTGTGAGTAACTTCTTTAACGTCTCGAACGCTTCATGACATTTATCATCGAACACAAACTTAACATCGTTAGCGAGAAGGTTTGTGAGTGGTTTTGCTATCTTCGAGAAGTCTTTGATAAATCTTCTGTAGAATCCGGCGTGTCCGAGAAAGCTTCTAATACCTCGTACATCCTTAGGCGGTGGGAGCTTCTCGATCACCTCGATCTTGGCTTTGTCGACTTCTATTCCTCGTTTTGAAACTAGATGTCCGAGCACTATTCCTTCTTGAACCATAAAATGACATTTCTCCCAGTTTAGAACTAGGTCCATTCAATGCATCGAGCTAGAACTTTGATAGATTCGATAAACAATCGTCAAACGAGTCCCCGTAAACTGAAAAATCATCCATAAAAACTTCCATAGTCTTCTCGAGGTACTCGGAGAAAATGGACATCATACACCGTTGAAAAGTTCCCGGAGCGTTGCATAACCCGAAAGGCATTCTTCTATACGCGAACGTTCCATATGGACATGTGAACGTGGTCTTCTCTTGATCCTCGGGGTGGATAGGTATTTGGAAAAATCCACTATACCCGTCGAGGAAACAAAAGTACTCGTGCCCGGAAAGTCTTTCTAACATTTGATCCACGAATGGAATAGGGAAATGGTCTTTTTTAGTTGCTTTATTAAGTTTTCTATAATCGACACACATCCTATATCCGGTTACGGTTCTAGTAGGGATTAATTCATCATTTTCATTTTTAACTACGGTTAATCCTCCTTTCTTTGGAACGACGTGGATTGGGCTAACCCAATCTGAATCGGGGATCGAGTATATGATTCCTGCATCTCTAAGTTTTGTTATTTCTTTCAGAACAACTTCACCTAATTTGGGATTTAGTCTCCTAAGAAACTCCCTAGATGGTTTTGCGTCATCGCATAAACGAATCCTATGCATGCATACGTCGGGACTAATTCCTTTTAAATCATCTATAGAGTGTCCTATAGCATCTTTATGTGTACGTAAAACATGCATGAGTTTCATAGTTTCATCTTTATCTAGCAAAGCATTTATGATCACCGGCGAAAATTTTTCTGAAACTAAAAATTCGTACCTTAGATTTGGTGGAAGAGGTTTCAATTCCTGACCAAATTCATTACCTTTGCTCGAGTTGCTTATGAGTTCCTGCTCGGTTAATTCTGCTCGTTAAATTCTGCTCGGTCAAATTCTGCTCGACCGAAAATGACTCGGTCGAGTACTCGGTTTCATCCATGAGATTCGACATATTTTCATCTGTCTTTTCTTCACTTTCAAGAAATGTTAGTGCGGAAATATCAACTATATCACTATTTGAAACATTAGCATCAAACAAATCACAATCCAAAGAACAAGTAGGTGCTTTCATCATTTTAGAAAGATAAAATTTTACCTTGTCCTCACCTAGGTCCAACTCGATTGAACCATCGCCACAATTTATCAATGCCTTGACTGTGTTTAAAAATGGTCTTCCCATAATAACAGGAATTTCGGCATAAGGGTTATCATCCATTTCTAACACATAAAAATCCACAGGAACATAGAATTCTCCAATTTTAACAGGCATATCTTCTAACACACCAATTGGTACTCGTTTAGACCTATCAGCTAGTCTAAGAATTAAAGTGGTGCTAGAAAGTTCTCCTATTCCTAATTTTTCATATAAGATAAATGGCATTATGGAAACTCCTGCTCCTAGATCACATAAGGCATCATCAATATTATATCTCCTACGACGATCGGTATAGTGAATGAACCATAATCTTTTTGTTTCTTAGGCATCTTACGTTGTATTACGGCACTAGAATTAGGTCCTAAGGCAATATGGTCTACATCACATAATTCACGACGATGAGTTATAATATCTTTTAAGAATTTAGCATAGGTGGGCATTTGAGAAATTACCTCTGAAAATGGTAGAGTGATGCTAAGCTTTCCGAGAATTTCAGCAAACTTCTTGAATGCGGCTGTTTCTTTTACCTTCTTTTGTCTGTTTGGGAATGGAAGTGGTGGAACGTAAGGTGGTGGTGCTACGTAAGGTGGCTCACTTTCCTTGTCCGTGGCTTCCTCTTCCTGCTCGGGCTGCTGAGTGTTACTCGGTTCATCTTGCTCGGCTGAATTTGTTGTGCTTTCTTTGGTCTTGGTCCTTCAGCTCCTTACCACTCTTCAAAGTGATAGCGCTTAAGTCGGTGAGTTTATTTCGGGTTGAGAAGGAAGTTTTCCGGGATTCCTTGAATGCGTTGAAGCGAGTTGCGCAAACTGTGTCTCAAGCATCTTCTGTTCGGCTTTTCCTTGTTTGATTCCTCGAATATATTCTGAATGTCTTTGCTCTGTTGTGCTTGAGTAGCTATCATCTGAGTCATTAGTTGCGCTAAGGTAGGTTCCTCGGATTTCTTGTCTTCCTTCCTTTGGTTGAAATTCTGATTTGTGCTCGGGCCGTAGTTCTGACTCGAGGCTTGGTTGCTCGGGTAGTCTCCTCTAGCTTGGTCTCTTAGTATTGAGACTTACCTGGGTTAGGTTATTGTACCCTTGAGTAGGGTATGGTGGTTTCGAATCTGAGTAGAATCTAGTCTGCCTTTGTTGAGGGGTGTAGGATCCTTGTCCTCGAGCTATGTAGCTAACGTCTTCTCCTCCTTTAGGTCCGTAACTTCTTCAGGTGCTCGCTAACCTCGTAAACGTTTGATTGTGTTTTCTTCTTATCTAAGTTAAGGTTAGAAAGGGCTTGCACTAAAGAGTTAACGGTTTTTGAAAGGTTATTAAAGTCGGCTTTCGTGACTGAATTCGTACTCGGCTCAAGTTCCTCCTTCTTTAGATGGTTTCGGTCTCCACCCCATTGATGGCTGTTCCATGCGAGTTTCTCTATAACCTTGAATCCTTCGCTCGCGGGTAGTCCCATGATGCTTCCTCCGCTTCCTTGATCCATGCGTAATCGGCTATTCTCGTCCATTCCATCGTAGAACATCGACAACAATTCCCATTTGTTATATCCATGATGAGGACATTCGCGTTGAAGTCCTTTGAATCGTTCGTACGCTTCATAAAAAGATTCATTGTTGCCTTGCACAAATTTATTAATTCTATCCCTAATACGTTTTACCTTTGCAGGGGGAAAGTATTGGTTTACGAAAGCTTGGGCTAAGGCGTCCCATGTCTTGAATGTGTTCGGCTCGTGTCCTTGAAGCCAATCTTTCGCTCCATCGGTTAAAGAAAATGGAAATAGCTTCATGTAAACTATTTCTCTAGGTACTCCTGCAAATTTATACGTACGGCATAATTCAGTAAAATTATTAAGATGAACGTGAGGGTTACCGTATCCGTCGAATGATTCACTCTTGATCATTTGGATGAGTCCTCCTCGAAGTTCAAAGTCATATCCTTCTTCATTGGAATGCGAATGGAGAATCATAACTTCCAATGGTTGGAGTTATGTAATACTCGGCTGGTTGCTCGACCTCAGCCCCTGCTCGAGCTGCTCCTTGATTTTCCATATCTGGTCGAGTAAGTTTCCTGGTCGGTCGAGTAAGATTTGTTCTCGGTTTCTTGGGTATTGTCCACGAAGTTAAGTTTAAAGGTCTAGAAGATCTCGAAGAGCTAGAACTTGAATTTGTGACGTCCACTTGCACCTTTTTCTTCGCTTTAGAGTTTGATTGCATTCACCTACAAAAAGATGAATTTTAGTAATAGCTAGAAAAATAAGCAAATGAAAGTTTTTTATTACTACTATTTTTTTTTTTTTTATTTATTTTATATTTACGATTTCGAGTACTCGAAATCTAGAACTAAAAATTAAACTAGTGAAAGATTTTAAAAACTAAAAACTAAACACCGTTCCCCGGCAACGGCGCCATTTTGACGTGTGCAATATAGTGAATAAATATTCCGGCACGCAACTCAAAAGAATTTATAGAACTAGGGGTGACCTAGTGTCGAACCCAAGGGAACAGTGGAGTCAAGTTATATTATTCAAACTCGATTACTAGATTTTTAGTACTTAACTAGCTTTCAATTTAGTTCTAAGTGTTTTATTTATTTCAAAGGCAATTTATTTATTCAAAGGCAATTTAAGGCAATATTTAAAGAAAAGGTTTGTTATCAAATATTAAAAACTATGACAAGGATGAGAATCCTCCACTAATACTTATGGTTTCACTCAACAAGATATATAAAACTCACTCTCGAATGTTGCATTTATATTATAGTTATGAATTTCCTTCTTGATGACAATTTAATAGAATGCATAGTTATATGATAATATAAACCTCACTCTCGAATGTTGGATTTATATTATAGAATTTAGACTGAGTAGCATTAGCATACGAATCCTCACTCTCGAATGTTGGATTCACACGTAAACATCTACTCAACTAGAGTTTCCTCACTCTCGAATGTTGGAATTTCACTAGTCTTGTCTAAACGCTTATTAATAATTCATGCACCAAATATA